>NW_012193607.1:163554-202697 GCF_000504015.1 Erythranthe guttata
GTGTTCACATGCTGGTGAGCTGGGGCAGCAAGAAATTGGTTAGACCATTTCAAAAAAGATGTTGAAGCTTGGCAAAAGTTAATGAGGCATGTGCCATCGCCTCCTCTCGCGTCGTGTTCACATGCTGCTGAGCTATCTTAGTCCACCACTCCTCTCGCCTCTTCGCATTCTCCTCAGCCGGATCCTAGGAACCTTGGGGGTTCATATACATCGCCTCCTCTCGCCTCGTCTTCACATGCAGATGAGCCATCTCAGTCCGCCACTCCTCTCGCCTCTTCGCATTCTCCTCAGCCGGATCTTGGGAACCTTGGGGGTGATTCACTCGAGCAATTCTTCGATCAACTTAATTATGCTAATGTCCCTGAAGATATGAATGGCGCCTCACAGCCCGATATTCATTCTGAATCCTCCACAGCTCTTTCACATTCACTTTCACCTCCCCTCCAAGATACTGTATCTCCAGAGCCAGAATTTGTATATATATATATATATATATATATATATATATATATATATATATATATATATATATATATATATATATATATCACTTGTAGAGTACTTGTGTGGAAGCGTGGATTATATGCAACTAGAAATTTTCCCCGTGCGATGCACGTCATTGCAAAAAGGAAGAAAATTTTAATATATGATAATAAATTGTATTAAATAAATCCACATATATGTTTATAAGAGAGAGAAAGAGTAAAATAAATATACTATCCGAACGGATTATAATTTTGCTAGCGGATTTGTAAATATGATTTGCTACAAAGGTCATTAGAGAAAAAAAAAGTTGTAAAATAGAAGACGAACATATACTAATAATTAATATTAAAAAAATTACAAATATGTCAGTATAATTTCTTAGGGTTCTTTCATGAACCCTTCTTTTGTTAATAAAACTAGTATTTGTACCCCGTGCGTTGCACGAGGTTGCAATTAAAAAGGGTACAAAGTAATTATTTTGACAATAAAAATTGTAATAAGAAATATATCAAATAGTATTGTAATATTTAGATGTGAAATTTAAATTAATGTGCTATTATTTTTTTTTTCATTTATTCCATAAATTAATCACATTAGATTATGCTATTGTAGCATATAATTTTTTCATCCTAGAATAAATGTACAAATTTCAATTATCAATTTATTAAAATGTTATGTTAAACAATAAATAATACAAATTTAACAAATGAAACATCACATTCTGTCGATTAACACCATCATAACGATATTAACTTAAGTCATATTTGTGTAATGAAGAATAGACAAAAGATTTATGATCAAACAATGTGTTCCAATCTAATACCATGAATAATATGAATGAGATTTATAGATTACCAACTCCAGTTTGCATCATATGAGCTACACTCTCTCTCAAAAATTGCAAAGAAGAATAAGTTAGCACTTATAAATTATGGCAATTGGTAAACAATCAGACGTGGATTCAATTGTTGAAAAATGACATATGTAGAGATACACGGCATTTACAATTGTTCAAAAATATCATAGATGGAGATGAATAAAAGCTATGTAAAACACATTTTTGTTTAGGTGAGATATAAAAAACCGAAAAACGAAAATCAATGTACCAAAAACAACAACCCTATTAGAGATTGAAACTCAACCACGGATAATACAATAACAAATCTAAAAAATCTATGTTTCAAGCATCAGCAACAAAACATATGATACGATGCACTCATTACTTGTGTCTTTTGTTTCTTTGTATATATACATGGGACGAATATGTATTTTATTCATAAACAGGATGAAAGCATATAAAAAATTCATTATTAAAAAAAAAAAAAACAACGCTGCAACAATCAGCATCGGAGTGAAAAATCGATACGGAGCGGCACAACATTCAATAAACCTTAAAAAATGGTTGGCCTCAAACTATTGTTTCATTCTCAAGCTTCAGACAGGATATGGAAAACCTGTAGTCGAACCAAATTTATGCTCTTGAGAATTAAAATAAAAACATAAAAAAAAAAATGGAACACATTCATGAGAAAAAATCGATGTTGTTCTATCAATTGATATTGGAAGGAACGTTCTTGGCCTCGAAAAAATAGCAAACGATTTTTTCCAAGGAACACACAGATGAAAAGAACTCCAACCATTTTTATATGTTCAAGCATCCGACAATTAGTAGTGAATAAAATCTGCAATTAAAGTAATTAAGAAACGTTTTTGAGTGAGGAAAAAACAACATCTTGCAGCAATTAGTTCAACGTGAGAAGTGCAGAAACATTTAATCGAGCAATTGTATCAGTAATTAAACAACTGTCAAAACGCAAACTAAACCTTCTGCCAATTTTTTACTAAGATTTAAATTTTCTTTTTTGTAAGCTTTGGTATGATAACGAAGAAGAACCGAAACATTATCGAATTACTGTATGTTTACCAAAATTAATTTTTTTGTACACAAAATAGTATAAATTCATGTGAGAGGACAATTATTTTGACAAAAAGAAAAGGACAATTGTTGTAAAACTATTTCAAAATTGTGTGATGGAAAAAAATGAACTTGTTCATGTAACCATCGTGAAAATAGTTTATCCATTATAACCAAAATCTGTCACAATGCCAACTAAAACTTCTACATACGTAAATTCGAACAGCTGTAGCATTTTAGAAAAGAAACATGTGTAAATATTTTGATCAAGTAAGTGGCCACTTAACGGAATTACGGAGATAATTTTTCTTTCGTAGTATTGTACCACACAACAAACTCCATGGCAACCATATGCTACAGAGCCATATATGGTAACAAAACTTTCCATGCACCCATGACAATAATCATTAAGAGAAAACAAAATAACAAATCCAAAAGAAAAATTCAATTAGTTTTATTCCGATTTTCACCACAGACGCACAAATATTGATTAGTCTTCGAACGTAAAATTAGAAGAAAATAGAAAAATTAATGTTAAAATCATGAGAAACCTAGCCAAGTTTATTTAGTAGTAGATCTCCAACACAGCCACAATTCGTAGAACATCCAAATCGATTATTAGGCTTTCTCCGATTTACAACATATACATAACATAAACGATACAAAATTGAAGAATCTTCGAGAACACATATATAAATAAAAAGAAACGATCGATGAATAATTAAAAAAATACATACTTCAATTGCCTAAATGTGTTTGAACAAAGGGACAAATTTGTCGTAACTTCTTGATTGAATCACAACTATAACTATTTCTAGCAGACGATTGCTATTCGAAGAAAGATGTGAAAGAATCCATTGGTTTCTCTTTCTGGAAGCGTTGTTCCCTTGAAGTAAAAATAATTTTTGGATCGTGTGTGTGTGTTTCATAAATAGGCCTAAGAACGTTGGGAGAAGAAGATGCTGGCAGTTTTTGTGAGTCGCATTGTGCAAGTTAGTTTTTTTTTTTCTGAGGAAGAAAACAACCCAAAAAGCATAAAAAATATTAGAAAAAAAGACAGAGAGAGATAAAAAAATTTGCGGTGAACGTGTATGAAAAAAAGCAGAAAAAAGAAAACTGACAAAACAAAAACCGCTGAAAATCTAAATTTCCTAAAATTACCCTTAGGTTTAAATCAAGGGTTATTGGTCAAAATATCTTCCTTTTATATATAAGATATAACGACGTATAGCTTAAAATCTTTTAGAGGATTAAAGGGCCCTTAAATTTTTGACGGAGTTTATTTAGAAAAAAATATAGAAATAAGAGCAACTACAATGGGAGGTACCAAAAAAATCATCAAATACTAGATTGATGCTTGATATAGTACTTTGATACCTCTGAAAAATTTATACGTTCCAACCCAAAGTACCAAATAAAGTATCATCGCTAATTAAATTAATTCAACAACTTTCTAGTATATTGTTGATGAAAACTAGTAGACTTTTGTGGCTTTGGACCCTAGTTTGTTACGTGATCCCAAACTAAATCTTTGACAAATCTTGTGAATGTATTTGGAAAGGCGAGAATATTATGATATATATTATATTGTTATCATAGTTATTATACAGCTCGATCTCAAATTCTATGATATCATCTTACTTTTCTTCAATTTAATTATCATGCATCTAAATCACATTGTTTTAACAGCTTTCTTGACGGATTCAGATTCAGACTCTGATGATCTTCAAAAGCTCATAAGAGCAACTAAAGAAGAAGAAGAAGACGACGAAAGAAATAAAGAGACAACATATTCATCACCGTGCTTCGGTTCCCGGCCGAAAGGTAATTCATCGTGGAAGAGTGGAAGGTCACAAGAGACTTACCGTGATTACTTTTCTAATAATCCTACATATCCTGATGTTTATTTTAGAAGAAGATTTCGTATGATTCGATTCTTTTTTCGTCAGATTATTTCTGGTGTTGAAACACACGATTCATACTATGTTCAACGAAATGATGCATTAGGAGTCCCTGGTTTATCCATCTCTTCGAAAAGTTATTGATGCATATAGAATATTAGCATATGGAGTTCTTGCTGATTTTCTAGACGACCATATACGCATAGGCAAAAGTACTACTATTGAAAGCTTACGTCATTTTGTAAAAGCAATTGTTGTCGTTTTAGGTGAAAAATACTTTAGAGCACCTAACGAGGATGATTTATCTCGATTGCTCCAAGTTAATAAGAGACCGAGATTTCCAGGTATGGTTGGGAGTATCGATTGCATGCTTGGATGTGGAAAAATTGTCCAACTGCATGGCATGGTATGTATAGTGGTCATTTCCGTAGACCGACAATTATATAAGAGGTTGTAGCGTCACACGATCTTTGGATCTGGCATGCCTTTTTTGGAATGCCAGGTTCACTTAACGATATTTATGTTCTCGAAAGATCTCCTTAACGGATTATATAATCAAGAATGTCCACAGAGTTATTGAACTCATTAAGAGGTCTCGATGAACCAATGCCTCTAGTTCAATCGGAATATATGTATCGAAGGGATCGTATTGTACGTTAACTATATCAGACGATTCTTGCAGGCACTTCATTTGTACCTAGGGAATCATGACGTGTAGTTGCTAGACGCAAATCTTGATTCGTTTGGTAGTTAAGTTGAAACTAGCTTCAACTTAATTGTAACTCAAGTGACGAGTTTAAACCACAATGTGTTGTGGGCCCACGGCTAGCTTACACTTGAACCATCGAGGGTCACATTGCTCCTGTACTTGAGATCCTTAATGCAATGACCTAAGATTAATTAGTTAATCTTATTGTAATTAGATGTCAATGTGATTGAGTCCAACATTCGTAATTAATTATTACGGATGAGAACAAGTAGAGCAAAAGAATCCGACGGAAATTTAGTGAACTTTCTATATTTGGAAGTTTCCCGATTTGGCGTGTTCTAAATTAGGGTTTCCGATTTCGAAAATTGGTAAATTGCAATGTGGTACTCGTATCGACGAGAATTTGTGCTCGTCGTCAAAATATAATTGTTATATTTTTGCGAGCATTCGTTTGTTAGAAATGAGCCGAGAATGAAAGTGGACTTAAGTTGTTGGGCCTAGCCCAACTTAAGGACGGTTAGGGTTTTCACAATGAACATATAAATAGGATTTATATGTTTTGTGGAAGACAAAAAAAAAATAAAATATTAGAGCAATCGAAGCACCCAAAGATTCATATTAGTCAAATAATTTAATTATGTAGTCAGACCATAAAAAGACAATTTCTTTGTTTAAAATTTTATTCCAAAAGAAAAGGCAATCACAAGAAAGATTACCAACCAATTATGAATTTTCATAACCAATTAAAAAAATTAAAACGAGTGGTGAGGCTAACTTTTTCTTGCAAAATTAGTTATTCTACTTATAAATTGCGTATACAGCAGAAAAAATATCCCTTTTCAACTAGTTTTTATACAGCAGAAAAGCTCATTTCAATAAGGTGTGTGCTAAATTCCACACTTAAATTTACTAAATCCCACACATAAATTAAAAAATAAATCTCTCTCTACTCATATTCATTGTAACTTATCTTTAAGATGATTTTATCCTTACTCAAAATTCATTATTTTTTTACGTGAATACTTATAAAAAATGAGTTCAGTTTTAATTAATATTTATTCGATTTCATTAAGCCTATTTAATTATTCAAATTCATATCAATTCTAATTTTTTTTTCTCAAATTACTATTTTATTTTAGTTTGAACATGTGAAGATTTTTGTCAAATTCGAACTTGAGAATGCTAGGGACCTTTTAAGTGCGTGATTTTGTGAAAAAAAAATTAGGGAAAAAGAAGAAGGGTGGAGAAGGAGAGAGAAGATTTTAGAGAGAGAAATATTTTTAGTTATGTGCATGATTTAGTAAAATTAGTGTGGGATTTAGCATTTCAGTTTCAATAAATATACGTACCCCTTTTATTTGAAAATTTGTTGAGATTTATTTTCTTTCCGTTGGAATTGCGGTTGAGATTTTTCAGGATTATTGGATACCTTTTTTTTTTGGTGCATTTTTGCACCTCATTGAAATGAAGTATCAAAAAAATAGTACTTTATACTTCCGTTGGAGGAGAATTTTTGAGATTTGGAGTATCAAAATGGTAGTTTTACCATTTGATACTCCATTTAATTCCACCATTGGAGTTGCTCTTAGAGAAACTCCAATGGGAGAACCAAATGGAGTATTAAATTACAAAACTATCATTTTAATTCCCTAAAGTGAAAATATTTCACTCCAATGGAGGCATTATAATCGCAGTTAATTTGATACTCAATCTCCTAGAGGTGCAAAAATGCATCCACAAAAAAGAGGAACCAAATATTCCTTAAAAATAGCTCTAACGAAATTCAACGGAAAAAAATAAATAAAATCTCAATAAATTCAATGAAAAATGGGTAATAATTTATTGGGGAAATATGCAATACACCCCTTATTTGAAAAAATTTTTGATCTAAACCCAATTGACTTTAATGACTTTTCTCAAAACCCATATCACAATCTAAATTAGTGAGACCCCCTTACCAGCCATGATAAGACTAAAGTGCCCCTATGTGTTAGGTTTTTTAACCTAATACAATTTTATTTCTCTCTCTTTCATTCTCTCGCTCTCTCTGTCGGCATAAACATCTTGAAAAAGTGGCTCAAGAGACGATATTCCATCCTTAGTTAATTTAAGAACCGGCAACTTCTTCAGTTCAAACCTCTCTGCTTTCTTCTGCAGAACTGAAATTAAAGCACCAAAGCGCATTAGAATCGTGATAGGCATATTAATACTACCAGGGAAAAAGGGTGAGTTGCAAAATTACAAATAAGCAATGAATCGTTATATTATTTAGTTATCGAAGAACATGAATTTGGCTCAAAAGAGGAACTGTAAACCTAACATGAATTGGTTTTTTAACCTAATACAATTTTCTTTTTCTTTTTCCTTCTTCTTCAGATCTGTAAACCGCCGCCGTCGGAGTTAACAATATCCTTCAAACGCCGCCGGTCGAAACCCGTTGCAGGAGGCCCTCCTCCACCGATGTTGGAGATCGTCTCCCCCCTCGTCGAACACCACCACATCGACGCCTGGTACAATTGGCGGCGGCGGCTCCCCCACCTTGTCGCCGCCTCCGTCGAATTTCTAGATGGAGATTTCCCTTCTCTCGACGCTGAATACCAATTTATACTTTATTAATTGGTAAATTTTATTTTTTTATTTTTCTCGAATTAATTGTCGAACTAGCAATAGAATATGTTATGGATCTGAATTTCAGTTCTATTATTTGTTTGTTATGAACGCATACATAGATTTTCAATTATTCTGGATTTTATTATTTTTTGTGTTATTCTGCATATTCTGAATGTTTAGATCTGGAAAACCCATTGAATTACGAGATTAGTCGGTTGTAGTGCAGTGTATTTTATAGAGTAGTCATATTTGACAGAGTAGTCATGTTTAACAACTTAGTTATATTTGTCCTTTTTTTTTGTAGTGCTGCATATGTTTAACATTCAACAGTGTAGTCATATTTAACACACAAGATCAAACGGAAGATTAAGTGCAGTCGGTGCAATCGAGTTGGATACCGCAACAAAAAAACATGTTCGATGGCCATTGTTGAAAGATCACATTAGTTATTTTTTGTTTTTTTTTAGTCATTGTTTTTTTCTTTTTGCAATGTACTTTGCTATTAATATTGCAAGTTTTTCAAGTGCTGATTACTTGTAGTCACATTACGCAGAACCTAGTCACATAAAAGTCATATTCTCACTGTCCTGTTCAGTCACTGTTATACAAACCGTAGTCACATAATAGTCATATTCTCGCTGTTTTTGTTAAGAATCATGTTTCTACTGTTTGTTAATTATAATGCTTTACAAAGCACAGTCACATTCACATAATAGTCATATTCTTACTGTTATCTTAATAATTATGCTTCTACAATATGTTAATTACACTGTTATACACAGCGTAGTCACATAATAGCCATATTCAACTATAGTCATATTCGGAGTTGTAAATCGGTCGAGAAAAAAAAATCAATTTTTTGTTTAAAAAAAATATTTTTTATTAGAAAAAATATTAAAAATATAAATAAAAAAAAATCGAAATAATAAAAAAATAAAAAAATAATTTTTTTTTTTTTGATTTGGTAGTAATTTTTTAGGAATTTGGAAGCAGATTTTTAGGAATTAGATTATTGTTATGGAAAGAGAGAAAAAAGGAATAATTGAGACTAATTATGCTAATTGACATAAGGGTAGAACTGGAAATACAAATTCTAGGGGTTTATCACAAAGAAAGATTTAAGGAGTGGACATATCACCATTTATTATCTATATGAGAGGTTTATTGCTAATGACCCCTAATTTATTTAATGCCTATGGGTTGAAGCATATGAATTTTTTTTAAAGTATCAACGTATTATCTCAAACATCAATTGAGTGTTTGATACTTCAATTTAATACATCTCCATTCGAGTTGCTCTTAATAGTATAAGTTTTAAGCATAATATTTTATAATAGTTTTTAGTAATATATAATTATATGTATGTGTGTGTTTTTAATTTAAGGGGCGATTTGATAAACACCGTAAGCTCTAAATGTCTTTCAAATCAAGACATGGCAACTTTTGCAATTTGCTAAAAGTCTTATGTTATTCAGACTCCCAATACTCCGTCGGATCCCGTCCAAGTCCAGTGAAGAAGTCAGTGTAGGGTCAAAGGGCGCCACGGCACCCCTCAATTTTTAACTTTTTTTACTACAATATATGTAAAAATAATTTATAGCCTTTATATTGTGCTCCTATAATTTTTAACTAATAAAGTTTTATATAAAAAGTAATAATAAATATTTTTAATGGAAGAAAACAAAGAAAAATATAGATAATTCGAACAAGTAGGATAAGAAAATTACGTGACTTGGAACTAGGGGCGAGTCCACTATCGGGCATGGGCGGATTCAAGCGCGCCATTTTTTTGTTATTTAGTCCATCCAAATTCAGATTAATGCGAGGTCACAAGTTTTTCTTTTCCTATGTTTTTCCAAAAATAACAAAAATCCTACGTCCACGTGTGGAGGTTCGGGTATGGGCAGCCCACAATCGAATGTCGTTGCCCTTGTGTGTGTTGAATACACTATAAGGCTAGAGTTTGCGCCTTTATTGACTTCAATTGCTTTAGGACAACTGGTAACACCTGAGGTCTTACAAGTTGTAACAGAGCCAAGTTCACGCGTTCGATTTTCAATTGGAGCAATTGTTGAGGGTTTGCGCCTTTCCTATCACCAGTTGGATTTAGGACAACATTGCCAGATTCAATTCCCAATTGGAGCAATTGCTAAGAATTTGCGTGTTTCCTAACACTAATTGGTTTTAGGACAACATTACGGAATCGTCTTTCATTGTGAGGAGAGGTCGGGAAAATTTGGTAATGATATTCATGTTGTAATGATTGTTTATAAAACTATTTAAAAATAAATATAAAGAGACATGTAATAGCATAATTGGCTATAGGAAATTAAAAGGAATAAGCGTCCATTAACTTTTTGGTTTTTTGTTTTTTTAAATTAACTTACAGTCAATTTCTATCACTGTCATGAAGAACATTGGAATTATTATAAAGCTTTTGTGATACAATGACACCTATTATCACATTTGTCTTCTATCACAATACGGTTGCTATATTGAGGGAAGTTTTCAAGATTTTAGTGCTTTTTTTCTAATAAAATAAAATAATTTTTTTCAATGTTTTTTTTTCCCTCGAACCGGGTTAAAAAAAAAATTGAAGTTTGACGTCATCCAACGAAATTTGAAGCAATCCCGCAAGAGATGGTCTAATGGTTGGAGTAAGGGAGTTAGTGTCAATTGACCTAAGCTAGATCGAACTTGTCACATATAATTAATCTGGTATGGTTTACGTCGCTCTAATGATCTACAAATTATTATACGAGATAAAATCAAACCACCCATTTGTGAAATTTTAAGATTACTTGTTTTAGACACGCATGTGTGTAGCTCAACTGGTTCCGGATGTAGTAAGTTGGTACAAGGTCTTAGGATCGAATCCTGGCAGTCGCAGTGTAAAAATTTCAACTCCAATGAGAGTTGGTTCATTGTGAACATCAGATCCAGATCCGCAACAATAATTTACATTTTTTCATCAAATACTTGTCGAGAATTTCGTCTTTTGGTACAAGATTACTTATTTTAGTCTTTAAGGTACAACATTACAACACTAAACGTAAGAAAACACAATAATCATCAATTTTAAATCATTCATTATTGGAAGACAATCCAAATCTTTGGAAACTAGAGGGCTGTGGACCCCAAGAAAAAAATAGTTCTTTTTAGCATTGATTTTATTATAATTTTTATATATTTGTAACATGTAAAAAATAAATTTACTTCTTCTTTTTAAATAATTTTGTATTCAAATCAATTCTACAAATTATACTAAAATATAAATTCTATTTTTTTTAATAGAATCATAATAGATAAAATACACACACACACAAAAAAAGACAACGATAAAAAAATTGTTATTAAATTGCAATGTTTCACAATTTTAGAATCACGATCTATCAAATTGTTACATATTCTCAAACATATTATATATTTAGCAATCATATTCATTCACTAATGTACTTACATTTTTATAATGAGATGTTTTGAATATATTACATTTTAATTTATGTTATTTTAAATAAACAATACAAAAATATACATTTATTTGTCTACTTCCTGTAAATATTGCTGGAAAAATTTAACATACGTTATCCCTGAACCCATGGAAAAATCTCGGATCCCCTAATTCAAAATTGGTGGTGCTGCCCCCGAACTAGAGGTAACAAAAAAAATATATTATGAGTCAAATGTATCTAAACACATTGGATAACTCTTCAGAAAATAGGGAATAAATTCAGAACGGACCCGCTGCTTTTTGGAGATAAGCGGATTCCATTAAGCTCATGTCACGTGGAGATTTAATTAGCTGTAAAATTTAATTTAACCCTTAATCTTACCCTTAATTGATTTATTTATATTTTTTAGAAAATAACAAACCCTTATCTTTTTACGGTAAATTACTTTGGTTAATTGTTTTTTTTTTTTTTTTTTTGTTGTTTTTGGTTTTCTTTGTTACATGTAGTCTAAAATATCGATCAAATTTAAATCTGAATAAAATAATTTAACATGTATTTAAATTGTGGGTTTTGGGGACTTCTTCGACCCTACACCCGGTGATAAACACCGGGTGGATTTTCTACTGCCATGTGAATTTTTTTGTATTTTATAATATATTCCCCCACTTGGGTTAACCTGTAGGGGTTTTAGAAAAATACAAAAAACGAATCGTGCCAGCAAAAGACACACTCAGTGTTTATCACCGGATGTAGGGTCGAAAGAGCCGGTTTTGGGCGTGTTTATTCTTTCTTATTACTATTGTTCTCGTATTTGATATTTATTGGGTTTTATTAAAATAATAAAACACGCCAAAAAAACCATGAGCCAAATGATTTTATGTACAAGAAAACATAATTCCTTATTTTTTTTTTAACAAAAAAAAAAGAAAAAAAAACGAATAGGAAAAAAGTTGGTGTGCCTATATATATGGAAGTTACAGATCCTTCGATGCTACACCCGGTGTTTTTCACCGGGTGTAGTATCGAAGGAACCGAAGTTACATGCACTTAAAATTCTTAACTAGAGTAGTTAAGAAATTTTAAGCTTAAAATACCTACAAATTAGGGAAACATAATTAACCATTTTTTATTAAAATGTCCACGTGTCACTCAATGAGTGGAATCCGTTTTTCTTATTTAAATTGGGGATCCGTTCCAAATTTGCTCCCCAGAAAATAAATGATATTTTTTAAAAAAAAATTCTTAATGTACCGGTCAAATAATAGTTGAGGGAAATAATTTTTTAGTTTTATGAATTGTTCTTTTCAAATTAACAAGCATAGATTATTATATGAAAATTGAATTCCAATTAGAAAAGTCTCACAAAACAATGAATTTTGTGAGAAGAAGAGAAAGGTGTTGAAAACCGAGCCAAACATCACCTTAATAACATCACACGGAAGAAACAAGAAAGTGGGAGGCATTACTTTTTAATCCTTCCACATTTTAATAATCCCACTTTCCCCCTCTTTTTGTCTTTTTCACCCCAATAAAAAAATAAATATTGGTATATTCTTTTTGAATCTTATAAGTGGAATAGATTAATTAATTAATTAATTAAATAAATAAATTAAATAAAAGGGAAAAATACTATCTTGTCTCGCTCCACCAATCATGCCCACATACCAACCAGTGGCACTCTCTGTATTTTACTCGAAAACCAGACCCAATCTTATCTTTACCATTATCCCAACAATCACCCATTTATTTTATTTATTATCTTAATTTTTTTTATTTCTTTATTTATTTTTGTGGTCAACGGACCCCAAAATAAATTAAAATGGAGCCGATATTATTATTTTCTTTAATAAATAAATATTGCCCCATTCACAAAACTAAGAAAGATGGAAGTAATCAAACTCTCTCTGTCACACAATTTTTTTAAGGTTGCGTAAGCGTATAACTAAAATTTGGACTTTATAATTCAATTTTGAATTAATTATGAACAACTTCTCTGTGCTATAAGACAAAATTTACTGACAGAATGGTAAAAAAAAATCGTATGTTTGTACTTTATTGATGACATTAGCAATTAGTGTTCACATTGCTCCTATAATTATATCTTTCATATATATATATATATATTTATATTTATGTTTATGAGAATTTGCTAAAAAGTATACGATTATTTTTTGTTTCGATTAAAGTCACACGGTAGTTTATCGACAAGCGTTCAATATTAAACTTTTCCATCGAATTTCAAAAGTTTGCAATTTTTACTAGTATTTAGAAGTTCGCTGTCAGTTTTCACCATCAATTTTAGTAATTTTGTTGCAATTCTAAAATATTATTTAGAAATTCACAGTAAATTTTCAATAGTTTACTGACACGTGTTTGTGTGTGATTTTGTGTATACGGTGAGATTCTACCTGGTGTAATGCATTGAAGTAGCATAGACAAGACCCAATCAGACCGTGATTGAAGGAGGAAGAACTTTGAGAGAAAAATAACCTCACTATATGTCGAAGTCCAAAAAAATATTTTTGATAAACGAGGTTACAGATTTTATCAATAATATGATTTTGATATCTCAGATGCTACATTTGTTGAAAAATACCGGTTAATTTTTCATCTTTGATTTATATGCAGTCACACACATATACATATATGTATAATCATATAGATGAAATCACACACATTTGTTGACATATACTCAGTTAATTTTCCACGTTTGATTTATATATAATCACACGCACACACATAAACACAAATGCGTATAAAATATGTATGAAATCATATACAATCACACATACACATAAAAGTACAGATGCGTGTAAAGTAAGTATAAAATCACACACATTTGTTGTAATACACCGGTCAATTTTCCATATTTGATTTATATACAATCACACACTCATACATATATACACAAATACATGTGAAATATGTATAGAATTATACGCGTGTACGATAAAACAAAACTCGATAAAGTTAATGGGGAAGAACAACATAGAATAACATTTAGTATAATAAGAAAAAATAATGAAGACCTTTTACAAGCAACCCATTTGTGAAGCCCTACTCTTGTAATCACATCCAAACAGACCTTAACCAAAAATAAAAATAAAAAAATAAAAAATAAAAAAAGGAAAATTAAATGAGGCAATTATTTTGGTGTCTTTCTGCAAATAAAAAGATTCCCACAAAGCAAAAGATCTATTGAACAAAATTCACTGTTTATTAATTAACAGAGTCGGATACCCCCCCCCCTCTTTCCCTCCAATCATTCTCTCCAATTGTGTGCGATTTCTCTCTTTCTCTCTCTAAAAAAGAAATTGGTACCCAATTATTTTCTCTCTCTAAAAAAAATACTCACTGGTGATCCGGCGGGAGAGAAGGAAGTGAAAGAGTAGAAGAAAGCAATTCCTATCCTTCTACGGAACTGTTTTTTTATCTCTCCGACTTTTGTTTATTTGTTCGTTTCTGTTTTCCGTGTAAATTCATTTCCACCCAAATTAGATTTTCTTACATCTTCTCTTTTGGCTGTTTTTAGTCTTCTTCGCGAGGTACTCTCTCTCTCTCTCTCTCTCTCTCTCTCTCTCTCTCTCTCTCTCTCTCTCTCTCTCTCTCTCTCTCCCCCCCCCTCTCTCTCTCTACAAATATGTATGTATGTGGTTTTCGGGAGTTTTATCCCGTCATTTTTCACTGATTGAGGTGGGGTTTGTCTGTATTATGATTTTTAGGGTTTTTTTTTTGTTTGTGTTGAAGATGGGAATTCGTGTTCAAAACTTCTAAATTAGATGATTATTATGGTAAAGTTGCGATCTTTATGTGGTGTGTAGTACTAAAAGTTGTGATCTGTTCTGGATTTTGTTGGATTTTTGCATGTGGGGTGGGTGTCTAATTATTGGGGGTTTTATTAATGTCTTCGATTTCGAGTGCGTTGTATTAATTTTCGTTTTTATGATTGGGGAATTTATCAATTATTAGTTGATTATCTGTTTTAGTCTGCGGGCAAAACCAGATTGTGAAGACAAGTTTATTGGATGTAATTGTTTGGATTATCCATGTTGATTTATGAACTACACTCTGAAGTATATTCAGTGGATTAAGTCTTTCGTTCCAGTGTTTTCGAGATGTGTTCGTTTTGTATTGAATCTATTCTTTCCTCTCTATGTAATGCTTATATTCTTCTGTAGTGAAGTATGCGATTTTTAATTTTTTTATATCCATTCTTTTTTTCTTCATTTCCAATACGATGTGCATTTGCTCCGTCGTTTTCTTGTTACGGCACAGAAGTAGCTAATGAAGCTTGCCTCATAGCATATCTATTGAGCTTGTTTCTAAAATCGGCTATCTTTCTCCTTGTATGTGTCCGATTCGTCTAGGAAATTTAGCATTTTACGCTGCTTTTGGCCAATATATAATTTATCTCGCTTCTGTTCCACTCAATGTACTTAGTGGCCTTGATTATTAATTAATATTTCCGATTACTGTACAGTTTTCTACCTCTCACTAAGTAGTTTTCGCAGGAAGTGATTTCAATGGAGCAGCCATCGAAAAATCCCTTTGCCGGTTAGCATAAAGATCCTTATGTTTTTTCCTAATCAACACGTTATGTACCATTTAATATATTCTTGCACATTTTTTTACGAACTTGCGTGCATACATCTTCCGTATCCTTATATGTCCATTATCTCAAATCTGTATTTGTAGGTCCTTCTAAGTATCCTTTCGCAAACATTCCCGAGAAAGAAAAAAATGCGTGGAAACTTCCAAGTGGAGTTGGTCCGTATCACGCTTCTTCAGACGCTAGCCTGTTTTCCACCTCGTTGCCTGTCTTTCCACAAATGAAATGTGAGCTTACGTAAATTTAGCTACTAACTATATTCTTGTTATATTTTTTTTTTTTATTTCTTAGCTTGGCTTCTTTTAATTTGCAGTTAATTTTAAAGAATCCGGACAAATTGGCCAATCAATTGATGATGAATTCCCAAGCCTTAGTAAGGTTCGTCTACAAAATGAATCCAAGAATGCGCTTGAAGATATTGAACCAAGTACAGTGGGAAATTTTCTACCCGGTGATGAAGATGAACTTTTAGCTGGTATTATGGATGACTTCGATCTTAGTGAATTGCCAACTCAGCTTGAGGAATTGGACGATGATTTCTTTAGTGGAGGGGGATTGGAATTCGAATCCGAAAGTCAAGATAATCTGGTCAACGGTATATCAAGGCTAAGTACATCGGATGGTATTAGTGGAAGCAGCATTTCGGCTTATGCTTTGACAAACGGTGTTGGAACTGTTAGCGGCGAACACCCGTATGGAGAGCATCCTTCGAGGACATTATTTGTCAGAAATATCAACAGTAATGTCGAGGATTCTGAACTAAAGTTGCTCTTTGAGGTATTTTGTTGATCGGATTTAATTTAATTGATTTTTTTTTTTAATTGAAAAACCAACTTTTCTTCTAATCTGCTTTCTTTCGCCCTCGTAACAGCATTTCGGAGATATCAGAACCCTTTATACTGCCTGTAAACATAGAGGATTTGTGATGATATCATACTATGATATCAGATCTGCCCGAACTGCAATGCGAGCATTACAAGGCAAGCCTTTAAGGCGAAGAAAACTTGATATTCATTTTTCGATTCCGAAGGTAAATCAATCATTATACGGTATCATTTTTAACAATCTAACATTGCTGAATATATTGCCACCAACTAACCATGGTTCGTTGATCATCCAGGATAACCCATCCGAAAAAGATATTAACCAAGGAACTCTAGTGGTGTTCAATCTGGATGCTTCTGTATCCAACGATGACCTTCGCCAAATATTTGGAGCTTACGGTGAAGTTAAGGAGGTAGAATTTTGATATCAAGATTCCATTTTTTTTGACGTTTTCAAGATTCCATTTATTATTAGTGTTTTTAATATATATATTTTTTTTTTCATTTGATTACCCTGCTTATGTTAGCTGAACTGTATTATCTGTATTTTGCATCAATTGCAGATAAGGGAGACGCCTCATAAACGACACCACAAGTTCATAGAGTTTTACGATGTTAGAGCTGCAGAGGCGGCTCTCAAGGCTTTAAACAGAAGTGACATAGCTGGGAAACGCATAAAGCTCGAACCTAGTAGGCCTGGTGGGGCCCGTCGTAGGTACACTCCTTATTCATGCTTACAGCCGGGCTGATTTTTACATGCGTTTTTTCTTCTTCTCAAGTTGTTAATTCGTATTTTGTAGACCAAAAGTTGCATCTTTGATAACGACAAATTGCCATTTTAATTGTTGTCTTGGGTCACATTAAAGCTGCTTATTTGCGTCCACATTTTAATCGGATTAATTTTTGTGTGCACAGCTTAATCCAGCAGCTTAGCCAGGAGCATGAACAAGACGAAGTTCGAGCATTCCTTCATCACGTTGGTTCACCTTTGGCCGACTCTCCTCCAGGCATATACTTGGATGCATGTTCATATTATTTCTTTATTTTTTTTTTTTTTCGATTTCTTGTTAATAAATGAAACGGAAAATCGACAAATTCTTTGCAGGTAGCTGGCCCAATTATGGAAGCCCAGCCGAGCACAATTCATTACACGGATACAGTCCCACACTAAGTCTCAGCCCCGTTGGAAGCAATCACTTACCAGGCTTGGCCTCGATTCTCCCCTCTCATTTTTCCAGCCCTACAAAAATTCCACCGATCGGTAAAGATCCACTCAAGTCAACTAATAATAACACCACACAAGGATTACCTTTCCAGAATAATTACTCTGTTCCCGATCCTAACTCAAGTTCGAGCCCCGGAGCTGCATCACCGTTCGATTATTCGAAGCCCGGCCCGTCTAGCGTCGGAACACTCTCGGGCCCGCAGTTTCTCTGGGGAAGTCCCACTATTCACTCAGACAAAATTACCTCTTCGCCCTTCTCATCTTCTTCATCGAAGGGGCATCCATTTCAATCTAGTGGACAGGGCATTGGTTTTCCTTACAGTAACAACCGCGGTTCGCTTCTTGGTTCACATCATCACGTGGGATCCGCTCCATCTGGTGGTCAATTCGAGAGGCACTTCGGTTTCTACCCTGATTCGCCTGAGATGTCTTATTTAAAACAGGCGGCGGCATTTGGAGTGACGAATTTCGGTCGTAATAGTGGGAATAATAATATATTGAATAGTATTTCTTTTGCTGGGAATTTCGGTTCGCCTAATTCTGGAATAATGGCAATGCCGAGAAATAGCCCTGTTTATTACGGGAATGGCTCTTTTGGCGGTGATGGAATGATTGATCGGAGTCGAAGTAGAAGGGTTGAGAGTGGGACCCAGCAGATGGATAATAATAAAAAACAGTATCAGCTCGATTTGGACAAGATTGTGAATGGTGAAGATAGTAGGACTACTTTGATGATTAAAAACATCCCGAATAAGTAAGAATTTCGAGAATTTATCTGTGTACTTTGAAATGCTGATTTTTTATTATTTATTTATTTATTATTATGTTTTTTCCGTCTGTGAAGGTACACTTCGAAGATGCTTCTTGCAGCTATTGATGAAACCAACAAGGGTACATATGATTTTCTGTATTTGCCAATAGATTTCAAGGTAATTTTGCAGTGGATTTGAAATTTTTTGTTTAATATTTTGGTGGCGAAACTTGAAATCGGAAATTGTACTGATTTATTTTTTGGTCCAGAATAAATGCAACGTTGGGTATGCCTTCATCAATATGGTCTCTCCTTCGAACATCATCACCTTCTACGAGGTTTGTCTTCCATTTCCTATATATATATATATATATAATCGAACTTGATCACTGATCACTCACAAAGTGGAGGTTTATATAATCTTGGCAGGCATTTAATGGGAAGAAATGGGAAAAGTTCAATAGTGAAAAAGTTGCTACTTTGGCATACGCAAGAATCCAGGGAAAAGTTGCTCTCGTCTCTCACTTTCAGAATTCGAGTTTAATGAATGAAGATAAGCGCTGCCGCCCAATTCTTTTCCAATCAGAGGGCCAAGGCACTGCTGATCTGGTATGTTTGTGCGTGTGTGTGTGTGTGTGTGTGTGTGTGTGTGTGTGTGTGCGCATGTAGTAGTTTCTCAACTGCATAGTTATAACATAAGAATCTACGGGAATTGCTATATTATTAATAATATTATTATTATTATCTACGGGTCTTCTAAGTATCTTATATGAAGTTGTTTTTGGACGCACAGGAAAATTTCCCGTCTGGCAATCTTAATATATTTATCCGCCAGCCCGATGGATCTTACGTAGGAGATTCTCTCGACAGCCCAAGGGGTGATTTTGATGCATTTTGAAGCCAACTGTTAATATAAGTCACTTTTGTATATTTTGGCATATATCAAAGTCTTCTGTTAATATTCGAACTCGGTTTGTGCATATGGTTACTCTTTTTTTTTTTTTTCTTCTTTTGCGATGGATACTCGTTTCTGTCTTGAGAGAATCTTCGATGAGGCAGTGGCAGCAGCAAATTGTCTATAACTGATTTTAATTTAACAAAGGAGGAGGAATGAGGCGAATCGTCGATGAATATGCAAAGATTTCTCTCTCCTTTTCTTTTTTTTTTTCTTTCTCGTTTTTTTGGGTCAATATAATTCGAACGTGTTCGACTCTATTGATGTATAGTAATTTATAGAGGTGACTTGAGAGTCGGAAGTTGTGTAATGGCGCAGGGTGGTGTTTCAGAATTGTATAGTGAGGGCTATTAACACACCCCGAAAGTGTTCTGTTTCCGTGGTTTTGTATAAATACTCGAAACTCCGTATTTATTTATGGCATGGATATAAACTGTTTTTTTCCGGGAACTTCTATTTCTGTACTTTGATGTGTGACTTATGCAAATGTTTGTTATACTTGTGCATTTAGTATATTTGCATATTTTAAGTTGAATAAGCATTATTACCTTTAGTTGCTTACAGATTACTTTTTTAATTCGTTTGGCTTTTCTATTTCGCATTTAAATTATAATTATGTTAAATACTTGAAATTTAATCCACGTACAGGTGTTTAATTCAGTGTTCCAAAAATTGGTCGAGGCGGCCGACTAATCGGTCTCCGAGCGGGAGGCGGTTTAAAATCTTTACAATTTTAGAGTAAATGTTTGAAAAATTGGTTTTTGCCTGTGAGGCGGTCAAATCTTGGAGGCGGGTCAAACTTTGGTGTCAAAAATCGGTTAAAAATTAATTTTTTATTTCTTATATATATATATATATATATATATATATATATATATATATATATGTTCTTTTTTTTTTATAATTGAAAAAAAAATGAGTTATATTCTATTTTATATTGTTAATGTTAATTTTTATTTTGAAGGACCGGATGATATATATTTGCAATGTTCAAGTATAATTTTGGATTCACAATATTTTTTTTTAAGGATTTCTATTATACTATGATCCTATTATTATTAAGAGTAAATGATAAATAAGCCAATGACAAGGACATAAATGTACATAGGTCGAGATAAAAAATAGTCTTGTAAATAAACTCATCCCTTGTCTTGTCTAAAATACCCTTCATAACAAAATTTTCAACAATTCTATCCATTATACTCTAACTTTATAAATATTGCAGGTTGACCCTGGATTTGAACAAATATATCACATTAACCCCATTTTCATAATTTTTTAAAAAACATATATATTTTTTTTTTCAGAAAATAATTTGTTTCCGTCCAGATTCCGGTGTTGACCACGCGGCTCTCCGACGTTGATATTTTTGGTTTTTCAACTTTTTTTTTCTAAAATTTTTTTCCGGCCGATCAACCGCCGGTCTCTGCCATTGATTTTTTTTAGAACTTTTTTTTCTCTAAATTACTGTGTTAACAACAAAATTATTGTCTGAGATAGTAATATTGAATACCAAAACAGTAATATTACAAATATTATCGTTCCAAACAGTAATATTTCTGTCCCGAACATTAATATTACTGTCCTAAACAGTAATATTATTGCATGAGAAAGTAGTATTACGGTCGACGACAACAAAATTGCAGGCCAAGACGATTAAATTAATTAATACAGTAAAATTACTCTCAACCAGTAATATTACTATCTCTGACAGTTAAATTTCTGTCTCAGACAGTTAAATTACTGCCTCCGACAATAATATTACAGTTGAAGATAGTAATATAACAGGCCAAGACATTAATATCAATTAAAATAACATTTTTTTACAGAAAAACAAGAAGTTTATAAAAAAAAAGTTTTCACAAAAAAAAAAAAAAGATAACGGTGGCGGTCAAAATTGGAATAATTGTCAAAATTGGTTCATTGGTGAAATTTGGCCAAATTGAGGGTGTAAATCATGAAATTGGAGTTGAATTAGGGTTTCAAGGAGTTGGTGGTAATTTTGGTATATATAAAATGATTCCTTATTTGCAAATAAGTTTGAATGACATGGATTTATTTGGCAAACAAAAAAGTTGGATATCATTTTTTTTTAATTAAGTGCTTTTGTCATGGGTCTATTTGCCATTTACCCTGTTTATTATGTGATTATGATATATAAATGATGGGAATAAAATTATGTTTAAATATATTTTGAGTATTTACGAATAATATCTAACATTGTATTACATTAAGTTAAAAAACTAATTTATTTTCGATTTATCATCAATTAATCACCACCGCACCGATTATTCTTGAAGCGGTGCCTAACCGACTTGGGTCTGTTTGATCTAAGTCTGGAAATTACAAATAAACCACCCCTCCGAGTCTAAATAATTATTAAAAAAAAATTAAAAAATATAAAAAAAATTTAAAAATAAAATAAAATAATGGTTGCCGGCGTGGACTATGCTCGTTGTGTTGAATTTTTTATTATTAATTTTTTAGTTTTCCTTTTAATTATTTTTGTGTTTTTTAATAATTATTTAAATTGGGAGGGGTCGCGTTTTTGTAATTTCAGAGTTTAGACCGAATGGTGTTAAAGCCAAATGTTTGACAACTAACAATATGGGCCACATTGATACAAATTTTCAAGTACAGGGGAGCAAGTCGATGCAATCGAAAGTAGAAGAGAATAAAGTAATACGGAGCCAAAGTAGGGGGAGGGGTGGGGTGGAGTGGAATTTACCCTAAAATATATGTAAACATAATTTTATCCCCATCATTTATATATCATAATCACATAATAAAAATTTAATAATAATAAGATCATAATATAATAAAAATCCTTAAAAAAACAAAAATCTTGTGAATTCAAAATTATACTTAAACATTGCAAGTATATATCATCAGGTCCTTTTAAAATAAAAATTAATATTAAAAAAATAAAACAAAGCATAAACTCAACTATTTTAATTAAAAGTCCAACTTTGTTTATTTAGAAAAATAGGAATATTTGATCAATTTTTGCCACTAAAATTTGATCCGCCTCCAAGGTTTAACCGCCTCAAACTGTCTCGGATCGCCTTAAACCGCCTAACAGGCAAAAACTTATTTTTCAAACTTTTACACTTAAATCGTAAAGGTTTTATACCGCATCCACCTTGGAGGCTAATTAATCGGCCACCTCGACCGAGTTTTAGAACGCCGCCTTTAGCCCACCTTTTTATTTATGATCTTATAATAAGTAAAAATAGCTTGTAAGATTATTATCCAAACACTTGAAAAAGTTAATGAAAAAAATAAGACGTAACAACTTATCAACTCTTAAAACAACTTATCAGTTGTTTAAAATTATAAACTTAGCCAAACGGGCCCTAAGATCGAATTCGAACCCCTAATTTTTAAAAATAATCTATGGCTCGTGATTATTTTGAAGATCAATATCACTTAAATCGTTTAAACGATTTCTTTCATCTTCATCTTCATTAATCGCAAAACCCAGGAAAAAACGCATTGAATCGGTCTTGAATCGCAAGAATTTATAGAAATTGAATTTGGGTTGCGATATTATGAGGATTGGTGAAGAAATTGAAGAGAAATGTGTGAATTAGACTTGGGATATTGAAGAAATTTGTTCAAATCCGTTTTTCAGAAACACTAATTGCGTTTCTTCTTTTTCGTTTTTTTTTCATTTTTTTAATTGCGGACTAATATCGTAAACATCGTATCGTATCATGATACGGCGATACGATATGATATCTCACGATATTTAACGGTATTTATTAATAAGCGATACAGAACCCGAGTTGTATCATTTTGATTTAATTTGAACTGTACCGTATCGTGATATATATCGCGGTATACTGCGAGGTTAACTACCATGCTCATTAGCAAGTATTTTAGCATTTAACCAAGACTATAACAGTAAAATAATATTATTGAAACATTGCATAACTTTAGCTATGAAATGAGCTTAAACAATTATATATTCATGCACAATTTTTAGCCATTCAAATGCGTATTCACTATTCAGTGTTTAATCTTATCAAACATAACCTAAATTCACTGGTTACAGTATATGACTGTATATTGATTGTTGAGAATCTGAAGTTTAACTAATATTACAAATTACAGTTTTAAAGCACGTATATTTATATTCTAACTTCAAAAGATGGACAGATTTACGATGCATGCAGGTACGCAACTGCGATCGAAACTTATGTCTCGTGGACTATGGATTCAAACGTGATCCAAAAGTTTGGACTAGGGTTCCAAACGTGTCCGGTGCGAGAATACATGTTAAATGCATTTTTGTATAATATTGTAAAAAAAAGTACAATCTGTTTAACATTTATTGATGCTACTACACATTGTGAAGTTCACTAGGTATTAATTGCTTATCGTAAACATGTACGTACGTATCCATCGAATACGCGTTTTACACACATCTAGATCCAAATGTATATGCTTATAAATTATATGTTTCACGAGTTATCTCGGACTAGCTAATATAATAATGATGACGTGTACAAAACAATGTTGAAAATACGAGATGCTACTAAACGAAGCAGCTGTAGATGTAGATGGGGTGATAATTGGCCCCGCGCCAAAAACTCGTGATCCGCTTGAATTCGTTATATTTAACACAGATGAAGTTATGCTGCAAAATTTATAAGCCACCGGTTAGATCTTTTTATTTTCTCTCTCAATTTAACAATAATTATAATTAATTATTGAACTTAGAAATAAAATAAAAAATTATTCACCTAATTGATGGATAGATGCATGAACCATGGCCTGCACAAGAAGATCGTATAATCAATATCGCTTATTATGTAGCGTTTACACTATCCGAACGGATAAAAAAGCTCGTTGCTTAACGAAAAATAGTTTTCGGTCAATTTATTTTAAGGACAAAATGGACTTCACCCCCTATAAATTTCACATTTTCGCACTTTCCCCCCTAAAAATTCAAACAAAGGGTAACCCCCCTTCGAAAATACTGTTTCGGTTTCACTTTTCCCCAAAAGCCAACTTTTTGTGGGCATCTTGCACCAAAAACAACATTTTAAAGTGGCAATGTGCCGAACTTTTTTTAAGGGGCAATGAGCAACAAAAATAATATTTAAAGGGGCAACGTGCAACAAAACACTCTATTCCGGTGAATAATCCATGGGAATTTTGCTATCGAGGCAGTGTGCAATAAAAATAACATTTTGAAGGGGGACATTCACTTTTTTAAATTTAGAGGGAGTAAAGTGCAAAAGTTAAAACTTTATAGGGGGTGACGTGCAATTTGCCCTTCTTTTAATTAAAATTAACCCATAACCATAACATGTAAAAAAAACAGTTTGAGAAAGCAAAATCATATTACTTGGATCAGTGCTTGTGGTAATTGCAGAGCCACCGAAATTGCAGCTGCTGGGGATTGGATTCTTGTGATAATAACTATTGAAGGCATAAGAGGCGTGATCACGTACAGTGGCGGGCCCGTAACAAACGCCGCCCGGTTGAATTGCCGAGCAATCAACGCCGCAGGCGTAGCCACATGCGTAGTCCAATGCCGCCTGCAGTTCGGCTTTTCCGGCGGATTTGGTAGCCACACACCAGCTCCCTATTAATGATACTGGATTTGCTGTTGTGGGAGTTGATTGATCAATATTGTGAAGATGGACAAAGAAAGTTGTCAAGTAGATATTTAACATTTGTTTGAAATTAAGTAAAAAGGTAAATATAGTGTAATTAGGTAAAGAAAGTTAAATTATACAATGAAGTGAAATACCAAGTTAAGTCACCTGAACAGAGTAGAAGAGCAGCCAGATGAATTAATGTAAGCAAATTGATAGTTTTTGTACGCATTGATTTCGATCAAGAGGATTTGTTGTTGTTGTTGTTGTTGTTGTTGTTGTGTGTGTGTGTGTGTGTGTGTGTGAGAGAGAGAGAGAGAGAGAGAGAGAGAGAGAGAGAGAGAGAGAGAGAGAGAGAGAGAGAGAGAGAGAGAGAGAGAGAGAGAGAGAGAGAGAGAGAGAGAGAGAGAGAGAGAGAGAGAGAGAGAGAGAGAGAGAGAGAAACTATAAAGGAGGGATCAAGGAAAAAGGGTTGTGAAAAAGAAGGTGGTGTGAGGAGGGAAAATGTAAGTCAAAGTGGGGATTCTTTAGAACTCAAGTGGTGGCCCTTTTGGTGTTTCAAGTATTGATTGGTGATAATATTATGGTAAAAAATTACATTTGATGGTATGTTGCACCAAATAATATAGAGTAAACTGCAAAAAATACCTCTGTGTAATCTTCAAATAGCGAAAATCTCTCTATGATAAATAAATTAGCAAAAACCCCCCTGTGAAATTATTTAAATAGCACACTCAGCCCATTCATCATTTGAGTACTTCATATAAAAAGACACAAATACTCCCGGGATTTTACAATTAATAAATTCTTATATATTTTTTTTTTAATTATTTTATTTTTGTTATATCTTACTTATAAAGGTCCAACGGGGTCTTTAATTTATTTTTATTTTTATCATCTATCACATAGTTTTTGTATATATTTTAAATTATCTCTACATCAAAAGAAAACTTAAATTCCGTTATTATATATTTAAAAAAATCTATACTTAATTTGATTAACAAATTTTTAATAATTTTTAAATTTAATTATTTCCTATTTTTTAACAATATTTTAATTTCTAAACAATCAAATTAAAAGGAAAATATATACATATAAATACATTTTTATGGACAATTTCGTCATTTCACGTCCAAAAACCTACTACTAGTCGCGCAACTCGCGAGTGAGCCACACTTAATTCAACGGGGGGTTTTTGGCCTTTGACTAAATTTCACAGGGGGGTTTTTGCTAGTTTATTTATCACAGGGGGGTTTTGCTATTTGAAGATTACACAGGGGTACTTTCTGCAGTTTACTCAAATAATATACCTCAAATTATTACATTTAAGCATGTTACCCTTGATTTTATAGATGCTACACCAGATAAAATATACACCGAGTGATTTGTACCATTGATCTATATATAATAACACACCCATGTATGTGTATGTGTATTTAGTGAGAGATTTTTCTATAGATCTATGATCAAAATCACTCGGTGCTTTTCACTAAGTGTAGCATCTCATACACCGACTACACTGTGTGCATGACATTCGGGTTTTGACGAAAATTACTTTCAATTCAGTCCAGGTACATCATTCCAAATCTTTCCATAAATTTGTTCTTTTTGACCAATTGATATCAAATATATATAAGCTAGTTAGCTTTACAATAAATTATAGTTTTTTGTTATGCTTCTTTTTATGTTAGGTAAAGTGTTATATATATTGACTATCAGCCGTATGGTGTTAATATTAAACTAGTTTAATACATCTAATATTTTTATAGAAACCTCAAAATTTCAAAATGAAATTATTTGCATTGTCGGAATAAGCTCTCGTCTGATAAGCTATTTTAAGAGCTGATAAACTGTTACGCGTTACTTTTATAATTAATTTTGAAGTGTTTGAATAACGTGTTTATTATCTATTGTTTAGGAATGGTAGATGTAGTCTAACATATTAATAAGTTTATTTGCACTTTAACAGCTTAAAATTTTGAAGTGTTTGTTGGATAATAAGCTTATTTGCTCTATAACTACTTATTTTTTGAGTTTTTAAGATTTTTACGAAAAAAAAAATCAAAGGCTTAGAAAGAGTTTATAAACTCTAAACATCTTATAAACTATTTCAAGAATTTATAGACTTAGCCAAACATCCTCTAGTCTGATATACAAAATGTGCTCAATAGGGTGAATTAGAGTTATTTTTTTAAAATCTTTATTTTTGAAATATTATGCAAAACAAATATCAAAGAGAAAAATGTTTTTGAAAAGGAAAACAAATTTTCGTCAAACGTTTTTCCCAAGCAATAATAAGTTCACATGTAAAATTCCGATAGAGATTCCAAAATCAGGGCCCTTGTGGTAGAATGTTTTAATTTTTCATTTATACAAAAATTACTTTCTTTTTTTTTTTTTTTTTTTTTTTTGTTTCTTTAAGAATTATTTGTAAAAAGAATTGCAGAAAACAAGTAAATATTTCTAGATTATAATATAAATAGAAGTCTTTGAGAAAAATCCCATCCTTACTTCTTTTTCCAATTCTGCCCCAGCCCGTCACATCATCATTGCGTCACGGGCTGGTCATCAGCGGTTTTTTTCCGTATCAGTTTTATTATTCAACTATGAAGCATTGTCGATTAAGGAGAATCGACTATGAAACATAGTCAATTAAGGAAATTCTTTAATTTTTTTAAACTTTTTAATTTTTTTTTATCTTTTAATATTTTTCTATATCAGGTATAGTAATCGACTATGATGAAGCATAGTCGATTAAGAATCTGCTACTACAAATAACAATCACAACTGAAAAAAAAAACGCAAAATCAATCATATTTTACAAAAAAACAAAACATATACAAACATTATAATTGATTTATACAATTGGAATCAATAAACAAAAATTCGAAAAAAAAAATATATTGGAGTCGATCAACCTTAATCGACTACGAGAGCATAGTCGATTAACTTAATTGACTATCGAACATGTATATAGTCAATTAAGGTTCCAGCCTGCGCGAATTTCTCTACACGTGCCGTCATCCGCATGGTTCACCAAAAAATACTAGATCTGCCTCCCCATCGTCATCACACCGCCGCTACACCACACTATTCAACCAATCCCTAACAAAAATAAAATAACAAAAATAAATAATTCATAAAAAAAAACACAAATTGGTATTTCAATGTTAATGAAAAAAAACAGGAACAATTCAAATGATTTGTCAACAATTACTGGCCACTCCATAAACAATTTCTGGACACATGACAAACAAACACTGAAAAAATAATAAGAGTAAAAAAACAAAAAAATGAAAAATACTAATACCTTAATCAACAATTTTCGTTGATTCTCATCAAACGACGAGTGTTTCCTCTTCTTTCTTAACAGCATGTTCCTCTTCTTCTTCTTCCTCCACACGCCAACGACTAGTGCTTCCTCTTTCCTCTTCTTTCTTTCTCCATCTTCCGATGGCGGTGGCGGGGAGAAGATTTGCCGGAAAAAACAGAGGAAAAAAAAGAAGAAAAAACATAGAAGGGAGAAAGTTGGAAACGAGAAAGCGGAATGGGTAATGAAAAATAAGATTATCTTTGAAAGAGTATAATAGACAATTAATGGTAGTTTTGGAATTATAAAAATATCACTCGAGTAGAATATTAGTTAATGAGGTTTTCTCTAATTATTTTTGGAAGAGGGTGTTTCCTTAGCTATATTTCCTAGATGGGGGAGTTTTCTCTAATTTTCCCATATGAATAACATAATGAAACTTTGTAAAGTAATATATTGATAAAAGGATAAAAGGCTAAATGACAATAAGCTCATGACATGAGCACTTAATTAAAAAAATGGCGTCCAATTTTTTTGTATTGTAAATAAATCTACCTCATTCAAATTTATTTACAAATAAGATAAAACTCTTTTATATATATACCAAAATTACCCCCAACTCCTTGAAACCCTAATTCAACTTCAATTTCATGATTTACACCCCAATTTAACCCAGTTTCACCAATTAACCAATTTTGACCCTAATTTTGACCGCTGGAGACTGCCGCCGTTCACTTTTTTTTTCTTAAAATCCTTTTTTTCTTAAAAAAATTATTTTAATTAATATTACTATCTTGGCCTGCAATATTACTGTCTTGAAGACAGTAATATTGCTGTCGGAGATAGTAATTTAACTGTCTGACTAAGACAGTAATTTTATTATATTAATTAATTTTATCGTCTTGGCCTACAATTTTGCTGTTTTTGACCGTAATATTACTGTTTTGACATTCAATATTACTGTCTCAACAATAATTTTGTTGTTAGCACAGTAATTTAAAGGGAACAAAAAAAAAGTTTCAGAAAAAAAACAAGTCAACGCCGAAATCTGGTTGGGAAACAAATTATTTTCTAAAAAAATAGTTTTTTTCAAAAAATTATGAAAATAGAGGTTAATGTGATGTATTTGTTCAAATCCAGTGTCAATGTGCAATCTTGATGAAGTTGTATAATGGATCAAATTTATGAAAATTATATTATGATAGGTATTTTTGTCAAAAGACATGGGGATGAGTTTATTTGCGACTTAAGAAGGGCATTATTGTGAATTTGTATTACATATGTCTCTCTCTCTCTCTCTCTCTTCATTTCTCCCCCTGACTTGTTTTTTTCCCTGCGATTTTTTTCCTCCACGACGACGGAATTTAGGGGCAATTTTTTCCCCCTAGAATCCTCTCGTCAATGGCGGTGCTAGGGTTCTATTGTTAACGTCAGTTGATTCGCTCAAGCACGCACTAGGGTTTATTTTCAAAACTTGGACATGATGTGCTAGATTCGTTCGGTATATATATTAATCGATCGTGATGTCAATTCTATACATCAGATGTTATCATTGCTTGGTTAGAGTTGCTAGGTTTAACAAAATATACATAAAATCAATAAAAAATCAATGAAACATAATGTAATTCGTTAATTACATAGTGGTTTCGTTAATCACAGAGTAATTTTCATCAATGTTCTAAATAGCGGTCGTGGCGGTCGATATATCGGCCGCCATATCGGTATCGGTTATAAACCTTTACGATTTTGTTGAGGCGGTTTGGAATATCGGTTTTTTACTGCGAGGCGGTTTGCGGCGGTTTTTTGGCGGGTCAAACCGATATATCGGTCAACAAATCGGTTTTTTTTTTTTTTTTTTTTTATTTAAATTAAAATGAAAATATGTTTTGTTTTTTTTTTATTTCTCCAATTCTTTCAACTTCCAAAACCAAACCAAGTACTACCCCGCAATTTATGATTTGTTGTGTTATATTAATTGTTGATGCGAAAGACTTGCGTAGTATTTGTATTTCGTAAGAATCTTTTTTTATATTATGATCTTATTATTTTTATATTTTTGTTATTTATTGAGTAATTAGAATTATATAATAACATATGAATGATAGGATAGAATTATGTTTAAATATACTTTTATATATATTTTGAGTATTTACAAATAATATTTAGAAATATATAACACTAAATTTAAAAATCGATTTATTTCCGATTTATCTCCGATAAATCACCGCTGCGCCGATTTATCGTGTGGCGGTCCCTAACCGCCATTTAGAACCTTGCAAACTATATTAATTGACATAAGAGTAGTATTGGGAATAAATTTCTAGGAGTTATCACAAAGAAAGATTTAAGCGATGAACATACCACCATTTTTTAGCTATATGAGGGGCTTATTATTAATGATCCTATCTTAAATACTAGTTTTGAACATTTTAAACATGTATATGACCTTAAATTGCTTAGAAAAAACGAAATTCAATTTTGACCGAAAGAAAGGTCACGGTTGCGGAGGTAGAATTGACAGTTTTCGGAAAATATTAACTTGAATAAAAAAGATTCTTTGAAAAAGTTTCTATGAAAATTTACAACACTAGGGAGTCGGTGTAAGACGGAAACAAATGTTGGGGATTTTTGATAATTACAGGTAGGTGGGTGATTCTTCATAATTTAACCTAATTCAAGAGGGTTTTCATAATTTACCGTAAAATAAAAAAAAAATAATAAAAAGAAGAAAAACAGAAAGGAGAGAGAGAGAGAGAGAGAACCAAATTCTTCCAACCAACTGGGGATAACCAGAACTAAGCTCAGAGAAGCAAATAACCACTACTTTGAGTACACTCGCAATATTCTTCCGGGTATTACACGCAGGCGCACACAAAATCCGAATCCATAAAATTCAGTGAGTAGCATTCAACCACCACACACACGAATTCGAATCGGTACTCAGCACAATTTGCATAAAGCAGCATCTTTTCAATTTTCCGGCGAGTTCCGACCAGCTCTAGCCGGAAGAAGAGAGGTGGTGTTTCCACGGTAGAGCTTTCGCTACTTACTATTTTTGTTCATATCTTCAATCTACATACTTTTTTCATCCTCAATTTATTGATTTTATCATGTATTCAATGTGTGATTGAGCATTTCTTAATTAGCAAATTACCCACCGATTATCGATAATTGTTTCGTATTTTAAGTCTGGTTTTTGATGGTTTTCACTATTTCCGAGCTGTGTATGATTCAAGCTAGTTGAGGAATCTCCGGAATAAATTGATTTCTGTAAATCAGAATCTGGTGAAGTTTTGTTACCCTTCATTTGGCGATTTCGTAAAAGGATGTAGGAAGAAAATTCGATAATCCTTTTTTTTTTTTTTTATATGCCTGATCTTCCCATTTAATTTATGAAATTAAATTAAATTAAATTTAATTGATGAAATTAAATTAAATTTAAATGTGAAGTATTTATGACTTTAGACAGATTGATTTTTACTTTCTGTATTTAATTTTCAGATATTCGACTTTCTATATTCGTTGGGCGAGTTTCTTACATATGAACTTTGGGATAATCTTGCAAAAATGAGCAATGGTTCGAATAAACAAGAAAATTATCAAGAAAAGCAATTTTCGAGGGATGACATAATAGGTAGCGAGTTATGGACTGACGGGCTGATATTTGCTTTCGAATTTATAAGAGGGAGCAGAAATTACTGGACACCGATCGGTTGGAATAGGATTTCCGAACTCCTTCATAAGGTGGAAGTTGACTGTGACTCTGTTTGGGGCTCTCAACAGCCTATTGAAACAGACGACGACGAAAATGATGATTTGACGGTTGCGGATGTGGCGACTCCCTACTGGGAATGCCCTGTGGGGCCCACTTGGTGGTGCCACGTAGACGCAAGTCACCCTTGTATAGTATCGTGGTTGAGCAATGCACAGTGGTTACATCCTGCAATCGGTGTTGCGTTGAGAGATGAAAGTAAGCTCATAAGTGAACGTATGAAGCACCTCCTTTATGAGGTAATATTCTTCTCACTAATAGAATCTGCAAAGTTTTATCTTATCTGTAATCGTTTTTTTTTCCTTTTCGGGAGGTGCAATGGAGGGAGAAGTGGGAAGATTAGGAAATCTGAAGGCCGTGTGAGATTTTAATAATCGTAAGGCCTCGTTTGGTTGGGGAGATTGATCATGATTAACTAAATAATTGGACTTTGTTTGATATTTGGTATCCCAATAACTTGTCGGGTCGACCCGCAAATATTATGTTATCATGACTTATCTTGGCATGTTTTTTATTGGATCTTCCAAGGTCCAATAATATAACTGGGTTCATTAGATTATTTAATCTTATCTTGGCAACCAAACAAGGCCTAAAGAGATAAACGGTGTAACTTATTTTACTCTCTGAGAGAACTTATAGAAGAGTGATCATGGATTCGGTACAAGGATTATTCCTTTAACTTTCATGAATCATTAATTCATGTTGTCCTAAGAAAGCATTAGACATAATAATTCATCTATGAAATACTTTGAAGCGGTTATGAAATTGGGAAAAACGGCAGTACATGAAATACACGCATAGTTGCGTAAATACTTACGCCCGTATGAACAGGTTCCTGTAAGAGTAGCTGGTGGACTACTGTTTGAGCTGTTAGGACAGTCGGTTGGCGACCCTTTTCTTGAAGAAGACGACATCCCGGTTGTAATAAGATCTTGGCAAGCACAAAATTTTCTGTTGACTGCATTGCATGTGAAAGGTTCTTCATCAGACATGAACGTGCTAGGTGTTTCCGAAGTTCAGGTTTGTAGATATGTCTCTATATTACAATAAGCACCGTGCAATCGTGCTGTTTCTTTTTTCGAAAATTCCTAGATGGTTAATTTTGTTTTTTCTTTATTGGAATAAATATTTTTTTTTTGGATATTTTATGATTAAGTACTATGATTTGGTATTTGGATTAGGAACTGCTTGCAGCTGGAGGTAGTAATGCACCGCGAACAAGTCACGAGGTGGTCGCTCTTCTTGCTTCTCGCCTTGCCCGCTGGGATGACAGGTCAAAAATTTTAAATTTATTTCGTAATCATATTTTTGAAATTCGTGTTGACGATAAATCGTAAAATGTATTAATCTTTCTAGGTTGTTCCGTAAATACATTTTTGGAGCAGCAGATGAAGTTGAGTTGAAGTTCATGAACAGGTAATTTCGTTGTTGTATATACTTGCACGATTTTTTTTTTTTTTTTTTTATCAATTGGAAAGAATTTAGTTTTACGCTTTTTGTTATCTCAACAGGAGAACTCAAGAGGATATGCACATGTTCAGCATAATTCTGAACCAAGAAATTAGAAGACTGTCGACACAGGTATCCTCACACGGTCCCGTTGGAAAATGAAATTTTCGAATTTTATTTTTTGGCGAGTTGTTTTATTTCGATTACTGTAGTTGAGGGGATGGTCCATATATGTTATTATCCTTTAAATAAAATGTTTGCAATCTGAGGGCAGCAATGCGGTAACAATCGGGCAGGTTTTCTTGTTCGTAAATAGGTAATAAGGGTAAAATGGTCATTACACGCCAGGGAGGAGATTGTGTTTGAACTTGTCCAACATGTAAGGGGAGATGTAGCGAGGAGCCTTCTAGAAGGAATACGAAAGAGCACAAGGCAAATGATACACGAGCAAGAAGCAGTTCGTGGTCGCTTGTTCACAATACAGGACGCCATGCAGAATACTGTTCGTGCGTGGTTGCAGGTGCCCTTTACAGCTTCTCTAAATATTTTCGACTTTTTCCGCCAAATCAATTTAATTTCATCTTTTTACTTGACATTTTCCTTAATCCAAACATAGCCTTAGCAAATTTGGATTTTATATGAGATTCATATTCTTGGGGTTTATTTAAATTTTCTTCTATAGGAACGAATTTATTTATTACGGTAATTTGATATTTCAGGACCAGAGCCTGAGAGTGCAGCATAACTTGGGAGTATTTGGAGGTTGCGGCCTCGTACTTTCGGTTATTACCGGACTATGGGGAATAAATGTCGATGGAATTCCCGGTTCTAATAATTCGCCTTACGCATTTGCAATTTTTTCGGGTGTACTCTTTTTAATAGGTGCGGTTCTAATAGTGATTGGGTTGATATATTTGGGACTGAAAAAGCCGTTGTTTGAAGAGAGAGCTGAGGTGAGAAAATTAGAGCTTCAGCAACTTGTGAAGATGTTTGAGAAGGAAGCCGAGACTCATGCCCAACTCAGAACAGCAAATCCCAAGTCTGAAATCTCTTCGGCTGCTAAACGAATATTTGTCGATGGCGAAAATGTTGTTATCATCAATTGAATAAGCTACATATCACTCTCTGCAATTTGAAATTTTGTGCTTATAATTTTCTTAAACATCTTTTTCAGGTGAAATTGTTAGCCATTGTGATCTCAATGTTGAATTTTCCTCTTGTTTTTTTTTTTTTTTTTCTTTTTTTTTTTTTTTTTTTTTTTTTTATAATTTCTAAAACCCTTTTGCTAAGTTTGATTTTGTATTAGTTACTTATACAAGATCTAGTATTTTAAAAAGGATAATTTAGGGCCAACCCCTGAGCTAAAGTTAATTTACGAAAAAATCCTTCATGTTTGAGTAATTACAAGTACAACTATCCCCTCAATTATGAATCTTTCTTAAACATCTACCCTTATGGTGTAAAATTCGACATAATCTCCTAGATTATGTGAGATGTTCTCTAGTTTGTACTCATTTATGTAAAAATGCATTTTATGATGCACCGCGATTTCATAATTACAAGTCAAGAGACACATCTTATAATCTTCTTGTTTTAAAATGTGGGGCTCGAATGGGGGTAAAACGGGTACAAATTGGAGAATATTCGACATAATCTAGAAGATTCATAGTTGATGGGTGGTTGTAATTACCCAAACATGATGGGATTTTTTGTAATTTGAGTTTACCTCATGGGATTGCTGTAATATACCCTTGTAAGAATTAATTAATTTTTGTTTGTACTAAATGTATATGTAATTGCTGAATAATGTTTTAATGGGTGAATAACCAAAATCAACCTGAACTAATGTCTAATTACTAAGAAATTTCTCATGTATTCATAATTTCCAATTGGATCATTGGCAAAGTTCATATCGATTATGGCATGATGACGATATTCTTGACGAGACTCGTACCCTCGCTTTTTATGAAGCCAAGCATCAAAAGCAAAAACATATAGGGAATTCCTCACGCCGGCTCAATGTAAAAATTTTGAGGTGATTTCTATTGATGAATAATTTGAAGATCGGTTGGTTTTCACCCAATCTCCGACTGGGGTGTTTACAATTGCTGCATACTGGGATAATCATAATATCTGTACAAAGGAAAATAAGGGTGTTCATTATTCCTGTGGATATGGCGCGAAGTAATTAAAAGGGGTTGCACCTCTCCATCGAAATATCACTGTTATGCTTCGCCACAATTGGAAAGTCTTTCCCATCTCTTTGTCCAATCGGATGTGGCAATCGGGGTTTGGAAATACTACGTTGAAATCTGGCAAAAGCCCTGTGTATATGGTCCATGCAACATCTCCTTAAAACTTGGGCCTTGTGAGGGGTCGATTTACTCGCAAGAAGGTTTAATTTCACTCGGGATATTATTTTTCGGTTGTTGGGAAATATGGAAAAGTCGTTGTCTTGCCATTTCCGAAGGAAAACCAATGACCTCCGTCTCTATAATTCATCATATTCATTTATCCCTTACTGCCTTAAACGATGCAATGGTGCCCAAAGTTAAGACGACAACTCCGGGAAAATTCTTTCTTCAGCATTTACATCTCCGCCTCAAGGATCCTAGTTTTAAGCGAGGGCAGCGATTCGATGGTTTCCTCCTAGCTAAACTGGCTCATGATCTCAAAGAGACGAAGCAATATCGAGAGATCAGTGATTTTCCTCGACATATCCGATCCTTATTGACATTAGATAGAAACGAAATCTCTCAATTTTGTAGAAGATCCAGAACCACATGAAGCATATACATTATACCCCAGGTAGGATCATTCTGAAGCTTGCGGCATGAAGTCAAGTGGAGAAGTTTGTCTATTTTGTTGATTTGCGTTTCAACCCTACCTGGGGTATTTTTGCAATTTTAGTAGTAGTTGCAACCATAGGAATAAAAGTTCTTCTTTATTTTCTGTTTACCTCATTTTGAGGCTGCATTGTAATAGACTCGATAGGGTCGTTTCGGATTTTTTATTACCATTGTAATTTATAGGGGTATTCTTTTTCCCTGTTAGGTCCATAAGGTTTTAACGAGGCCGCACAACGCTTTATTACAATGGAATAATTAAAACTTTTTTTTGCCAAAAAAAAAAACCTCCATCTAATTAGCGGTTGACTAAATCATAAATTACAAAAAGTCCTTAAAGTATTACCCAAAAAACCCTCAAGGAATTAATAATATCTAAAAATTCCCAAAAATTTGTTTCCATTTAAAAACGTCCTCATTACATTCTTAACTACTAAAAAGCAAATGAATATTGTCTTTGAAGGTTTGATGAATCTAGCAGCCCCTTGCGGAGTTTGACAATGGCGGTAAATGGTCGGCGATAGACACGGCCACGGGCCGGTTCGGGCCGGTTCCGGGCCGGTTCGGACCGGTTCACGGTTCACATTTTCCGGAACCGGAACCGGCCCGTGGCGTGCACGGTTCACCGGGCCGGGTCGGCCCGCCGGTTCGGGCCGGTTCACGGGCCTATCTGGGCCGGTTCCGGGTCGGCCCGGAAATTTTGATTTTTTTTTTTTTTTTGAAATATTTAATGAATAAGTAAATTAAAAGAAATACTTTTAAATAGATAAAGGAAAAGGAAATAAATGAAAATTCAATTTAGAAGCACAAGTTTGAAATATTTGATGAATAAGTAAATTATAGGAAAAATTGGGGTGTGAGGGTATTTATAGGAAAAAGGGGTTTGGGGGCAAAAAAATTCAAAAAAAAGCAAAATTGGGGTGTGAGGGTATTTATAGGAAAAATTGGGGGGGAAAAAAATTCAAAAAAATTCAAAAAAAAAGTAAATCACGGCCGGTTCACCAGGGCCGGTTCGGGCCGGTTCACCGGCCGTTATTCACTTTTTTTTGAATTTTTTTTTTTTTTTTTTATTTTAAATCCGGGTGAACCGCCGGGCCGGCCCGACGGTTCACGGTTCACCAAATCTAAGAACCGGGCCCGTCCCGGGTAGGACGGGCCGGTTCACACGGTCAACGGGCCGGTTTGGGCCGTCAACGGGCCGGTTCGGGCCGGTTCCGGGCCCAAAAGCGGCCCGTGGCCGTGTCTAGTCGGCGAGACATATAATCGTTCTGGCGAAAATTTTGTGACATTCTTATGACTTTTCAACGACATTTCAGCGATTTTAAGGTCACTTTTGTTCAGACGTATAATATCAATATTATTATGTACTAGCAATTCTCCTCGTGCGATGCACGGGACAACATTGCAAAAATGAACAAAATTTAAATTTATGATAATTAAATTGTATTCAAAAAATAAATCACACACTATTAAAATAATTAGTTATGAAATTTAAATTACCAAAATAGCATTAATGTTCCTACAAATATGATCATACAAATTCCAACAAAATGCATAAATTAATCAAATCATATCACTTTTATAAGTGTTCATACATTTTCATTTATTTATTTTCGTAACAAATATCTCATATTTCACACTTGATTTAACTCTTATTTCAATTGTACAAAATCAAATATCAATAAAATTTGATTAAACAATGATAATATATACATAGCACATAATTTGAATATCTTTTAGATAATTAAGTGATTATTTTAACTCAAAACACCCCAACAAAACATTAAACTAGGAATTAGGTGGGGGCCGCGCGAACGCAGGCCCCCTCTACCACAAATTATGACGTAGGCTCGACCACTTGGACCGACCTTAGACTGGAGCCCCTCCGGAGTGCAATGGAGGCCATCAATCTAGGCCATGGGCCTTATTGATCGCGCATCGACCTCGTCCAGGTAAGTAATTTTCCAAAACACACCACTTCTCTATTTATATTACTGCTCCAACACTTTCCCATAGTTTTTGTTCCATGTGGGACTTCCTCTACCTAACATACTAACATTTTAAATAGGACAATGAAATTAATGTCTTGTATTTTGTAAACATACGGCAATTGTGGGAAATCCCTAACCACCAACAAATTAATCATCACCCCTATCTATTTATGCAATGGCCAAGCAAATTTTGTTTGAGACGATACAAAATTAGCTACTAGACGGTTCGATATTGAGGCCAAAAAACCCTACTACGTACAATTAGATAGGAACATAGTTCAAAATAGTCACTGTTATCGCAACTACATACGTTGATTTTGAAGATTATATCATGTTTCGATTGGCGGGGCCAGAATGAGGTTTTATTAGACCACTTGCTTATGGCTTATGAGATCCTAACTTGGTGAAATACATCATGTGGTTTAATTTCGTAGATCTACAAAAATAACTGCTAACTAAGCACACATACACATGAGTGTGTGTTATTATGTGTACAACTATATGGTGTATTTCATCAGTTGTAGATTCTATAAAACCTTTGCTCGTCATTGTGACACAAAGATCATCAAGAAGCATACCATAATCGGAAGTTAATTACTAAAAACCAAAATACTATTCAATCCTTATCCCTCACCACTTGAAACTCTTCTTGCTGGTTTCAAATTCACCTCTCTCTCTCTCTCTCTCTCTCTCTCTCTCTCTCCTTATATATATAAGTTTTAATATTTG
>NW_012193607.1:202797-235440 GCF_000504015.1 Erythranthe guttata
GAATCGAAATCGATATATATATATATATATATATATATATAGTAGCTATGGTTTGTAGAAACTATAAAGTTGTACTGTTTCTCAAAATGGATTTCTGAACATAAATAAAAACTGATAAATCTTCGTGCTAATTATATTGCACACATATGGTGTTATATCGCGTACTCATCGAGCCAAAATATCACGAATTTCGTCTCGAGATTGAAGATGAAGTGGTGATTATTTTTAAGTACACGATTTCTATGAAAAATCTCATCATAGTTATGAAAATTCAAGCGCGAGTTATAAAAATAAAATTGAATACGTAAACTTTGAAAATTAAAACGAGAAAAACGGCAAATGTTTTTTCAACAATTTTCTATGATCACATAGGGTTATTTGTTTGCTGTGATCATGAGTTTTGAGTCTTTTCGTTGGCCGGGAGTTCTTCAATGTGTATTATCAGAAACGAGGATGTAATTCACAACGACGAACTACTTGCACGTCAATGGATGGAAGATGAAGATTGTTTTTAGGGAGCAGCTAAAACAAATACGGTTTATTTCTCACTTCAATACCACCAACATAAAAAATAAAAATAAATAGAAAATAAATAGGTAATGACATTATTACTCTTAATGAAAATTAATACTACACATAAAATTTGTTGTGATATTAATTTTATTAAGGGTATTAATGTTATTACCTATTTATTTTCTATTTTTTATGTTGGTAATATATTTTTTTTTTGGCAATTTTTATGTTGGTAGTATTGAAGTGAGAAATAAACGGTATTTGTTTTAGATGTTCCCTTGTTTTTATTCAAAATTGTTACAAACGAGATAGCGAAGGAGGCAAGTTCTATTGACTAGGGTCTTTGGCTAAGCTTATTTTAAACAGTTGATAAACTTTTACGTCTGATAAGATGTTTTAAGAGCTGATAAGCTGTTACACCTTATTTTAGGAGTAATTTTTAGAGTGTTTGGATAATGACCGTATTTCCTATTTTTACTCATTAAAAAGATCTTATTTGTTCTCCAATAGCTTATTTAAAAATATTAAAATATTTTTTAAAAAATTACCAAACACTTTGGAAGAGCTAATACACTCTAAAACATCTTATAAGCTTAGCCAAACACCCTCTTAATTTTTAGAGTGTTTGGATAATCAGCTTATTTCCTATTTTTTACTCATTATAAGATCTTAAATGAAAATGTGGGGTAGATGTATTTTTTTTAAAAGATCTTATTTGCTCTGCAACAACTTATTTTTAGAAAAAAAAAATTACTAAATACTTTGAAAGAGCTTATAATCTCTAAAACATCTTATAAACTCCTTTTAACATCTTATAAGTGTAGCCAAACACCCTCTAAATAATATGAGCTAATAAGATATTTGCATGATAAGATTCGTGTTTAGTCAAAACTTCTACTAACCTTAAAACTCACAATTAAATATTAATATTTCGTTAAATTAGTAGTTGTACGTAGAATTCCTCCACCATGCGATTATATTTTTAGGGATGACCAAAAGGGAAAAAATAATTTTGTCCTTAAAACAATATCTTAATTTTATTAATTAATAAACTTTTTAGAAATAATTCACATTTATTAATACCAGAATTTGACAAATTTAATACAATATTAATTACTTTTAGTGACCAACCATCTTACTGAAAGGTAAGCAAACGAGGCATAACTCTATTAGGCAAGATCATGTATCTTTTTTCATAGGGAGAGTTGGTTAATTGTTTTAATCTTGTTGGTTTAGACGAATTCAAATTCAATGTCTCAAAACATTGAGTATTTATTTTTGTAATTTGAATTGGGTTTCGAGGCATGGTAAAATTTGTTAACTATATTGTCGTTTAGTTGGTAAGAAGATATGTGAAATTGATTACATGATTGAGCTTTATTTCACGTTTGGTTAAGACTATTTGAAAGTGTTGCACTACATTAGGGTTAATATTTGCCTTTTGTTTATAGCTCTATTTTTCTTGTTTAGTTTTCTCTTACATGAAAAAAAAAATACTCAAACCTGATATTGTATGTTTGAACGCGATATATATGAGTTAGGCTCGATTTTGTGGGATTTGGGTTGGGACTAGATTCAAGTGAAACTCAACCTATTTTGTATGGTTGTGACTCAATTGGAATCAAAGTAAATCTCTATAAATTTATACAGTTGGTACCATTAAAATTCTATTAATTTAGCGAAATATTAACTTATCGATAAATTAATAATTATTAATTTATATATTACTTAATAAATTATTAATTTATGAAATTACTTTTTACTATTATTTTCAATAAATAATTTTTTTTTGTTTACGTATATATTATTCATTGTATTATTAGTTCATTGTATTATTAGTTCAATGCACTGCAGAGCCTGTTGCCCAAATAAAAGTTCTTAAAGTAATAATGCTATTGAACAATTTTAAATTGAGTTATGAGAAAATCATACCAAAACTTTTAACCATGTTAATAAAAGTGGGGGACGATATTGACGGTGACATGAACTTCAACGAAAAACAAATGACAATTAAATTATATTTTATCACGCATTCGTGGATCTATAAAATATGTATTGTGTTGTATTATGTAACTTCATAATTATTTTTATGCATTATTAATTTATATATTATATGGTGCTTCTTAAAAATTTTTAATGTGTATTATCTTATAAACTTAGCGAATTATTAATTTAACACGTTGTCACTAAGTCGGAACATAGAAAATATATAATTTAAGCAAGTTACGGGTATTAATTTATCGAGGTTCTACTGTATTATGATTGTTTTGTTACTTTAAGTGAGTAAAGTTACACTAGTCATTTCATACTTATCTAATTTTCCTTTTTTATTCCGCCTTTTTTAAAGATTCATTTTTTTTGTAAAAGTACGGTTAAAGTGACATTTCACACGCTTCGTTGGTTATTTATTAGCGGAACATCTAACATGGGAGAGGACTTCTTCGACCCTACATCCAGTGATAAGCACCGGGTGAGTCTTCTGCTGCCATGTGTCATTTTTTGTATTTTATAATATATTTCCCCGCTAGTTTACTTTTAGGGGTTTTAGAAAAATAAATAAAGAGATAAATGACAGCAGAAGACCCACTCAGTATTTATCACCAATTATAAGGTTGAAGGAGCCCATGGGAGTGCATGGAAAAAAATTAAGTTAGAGAGCATTTGGTCTTCAGTTCAACTATTTAATAAGGAAGAGGTCAAATAAAATTAACCAAAACAAATAACAAGTTTACCGGGAAGAAACAATCGCCTTAAAAATAGGGAATTCAAAGATCCACCACAACTATTAAGAGTTAATAGCATATACCCCCTGTGTAATTTCGAATTGCCATAAAACACCTTGTGTTAAAATAATTAGCAAATATCTCCCTATAATGTGTTTTATATAGCACACAACCACTTTTATCAAATTTGGATGTTGACTTCAAGGAAATGACGAAACTGCCCCTAGTAAAAACTGCCCCTATTAATTCTTTAATAAGATTGTTTTTATAGGTTTATAGGGTCAAATTATTGAGGAAGTAGCTTAATTTCGCTAACATAGAACTTGCACATCAACGGAGGACGGTGAAGATTCTTTTTAATGCGAAGACAAATACGGAAACATACGAGTAATAGGAATTCATTTTTGTGTCATTTCTTTTCAATTATAGTTATTTGCAAGATTAATCTTTCATATCCTTTGTGTTGTACTTAAGTTCTCAAGGATTTTCCTTACCGTTTATAGTTATACTTGCTAGTTTGTTGAATTTGCCTATTTTCTTCATGTTGTATATTATTTGTCTTGTAAGTTGTAAGAACAGAGTTTTGAGTGTTTTCATTTAGACTACTAGAAACATTGCAAGAGATTGGAGTTTATGTTTGCCTTTTGTTTATCCATCTACTTGTTTACTTGTCGCCTACGTGAAAAAAAAAGGGGTTAACTTCACTCGGACCCCTTATACATAGTCCCTTCTACATAGAGTTATTTTCCGAAACCTCCCATGTTTAGATGGCTCGGCTTACTCCACTGGCCCATCCGTCCATTTTTTTGGACGGAGATTGATGATGTCATAAAAAAATAAGTGAATCCTTATTTTATCATTTTGACCGAAGCTAACTATTCTGAGTTTTTCTGGACTGAAATGCCCTTATAATTTATTTGAGTTAGACGATGTGTCAAGTAATAATCTAAATATCGCGTAAGAGTTGAATTTGCTTGTTTTGAGCGTGATTTCAAATGGATACCGCGTTGCTTCACGATTAAACACCAATTGTGGTTGATTATGTGTTCACAAGAGATTGAAGGGCGATTTATGGGTGGAATTTGAGCAATTTGGACCGGGCATTGTTATTTTTGTCGATTCATGCCTATGTTGTATGTTTGAGTGAGATTTATATGATTTAGGCTCGATTTGTGGGATTTGTGTTGAGACTTGAGATTCATCTTATTTAGTTTGGTTATTTGTCTATGTTTCCTATGTTTTTTCGCCATTTTAAAGATTTTTTTGTTAAAACTATGGGTGATCTTCAATTTTCACTATCTAGAATGAGGTCTAAATGAAATTAATCCAAAAAAATAAATAACCAATTTACCTCGAAAAAACACAGGTGGGGCTTAAAAATAGAGGAATCAAAGATCAACCGCAAATATTGAACTACGAATTGGGTGGGGGTCGCGCGAACGCATGCCCCCTCTATCATAAATTATGACGTAGGCTCGACCACTTGGGCCGACCTTAGACGAGCGCCCCTCCAAAGTGCAATGGAGGTCGCCAATCTAGTCCATGAGCCTTAATGATCACTCATCTACCCGTCCAGGTAAGTAATTTTCTCAAACACAACACCTATCTATCTATATTATTCATCTATACTTTACTATTCTTATTCACCCAATGTGGGATTGAATCCCTACACTACTAAACAATCAAACTAAAGTCTCACATTGTACACCTAGGGCAATTGCAAGAGAGATCAACCCAACTGCTAAAGGAATTAATCACCATCCTCATTATTTATGGAACTATAGACAATGAAATATAGATAAATAGGAAAAAAAAAACAAAAAACAAAAAACAATAAGCTTTGTACAAAGTCGAGATTCGAGTTTCACTTAAACAAAATATCACTTATTCCGTTTCGAAATTGAAGAGAGAATGGCAATTTAAGTACAAAAATTTTTCAATTTCTAAAACAAAAGAGGATCGTTGCTCATGCCACAAAACTAAATACATCATGGCTGCAAATCGAAGTCACGTACGGACTAAAAATAACCGTTAAAACCAAAAATACCAATAGCAAGATACAAAAACAATATTAAACTATAAACAACCAGACGGAACGAGCTTCCCATGAGAAGAACCGATTACGTTTGAACATTGAGAAATCGCTTGTCCTCCGGGACCGTTGTAAGACAAGTTAATGTCTATAAGCTTCACATTCCGACAAGGTAAAGTTCCACTACATTGTAAATCGAGTGCAACTTTAGTACTCGAAATCCCCCAAATGTTACTGAACGTCACATCTTTTATCTGCACAGCCGATCTTGACTCACTCTGCAAAAACCCCAAAAAAAAAAATTATCATTAATAGAGCGAAAACCCGCATAATTTAAATGTGCTTAAAAAAAGTGCTCAAGAATGAGGTTTCTGCTAATATTTATAACACGGGGAGTTCGTTAGTAATTCAATAAAACATAGGGGTCCTAAATGCAATAAACTCAATTTCTTTATCGAGGAAAAAAAAAACAAAAGCTAATTTAAATTAGCTTAAAAAAATGCTCAAGAATGGGGTTTCTGCTAATATTTATAACACGGGGAGTTCGTTACTAATTCAATAAAACATAGGGGTCCTAAATGCAATAAACTCAATTTCTTTATCGAGGAAAAAAAACGAAAGATAATTTAAATTAGCTTCAAAAAAATGCTCAAGAATGGGGTTTCTGCTAATATTTATAACACGAGGAGTTCGTTACTAATTCAATAAAACAGCATAGGGGTCCTAAATGCAATAAACTCAATTTCTTTATCGAGGGGTAAAAAAACCGAAAGCTAATTAGAACTCCGAAGTTACCTTCATTAAGCAATGGGATGAAGGACAATACTGCTGATCAATAACAATAGGGTTTTTAGGGTTTTGCATGAAAATATCTTGAAAGGTCATATCCGAAGCCTCGCTATAAAGAGAAGGCGACCAAGTCTTGATCCTCACACCGTTATCCGAGCCGATAAAACTGCAGTTTCTGACCGTTATACCCTTCACGTATTCATGCTCGTGGCTTCGACCTAAGCTTCCGATGCTGATTCCATGGCCGGGCCCACAAGAAACGTCGTATATTTCTATGTTTTGACTACCTGATACCATGGATATACAGTCATCACCGGTGCTGATGCGGACGTGCGTAATCTTGATTTGGCTCGAGCTGCCTATGTGGATGCCGTCTGTATTAGGGCTGTCGGAAGGAGCGGTTAGACGAACGTTGGTTATGTTGAAGTTGCCGCATGCGAATATGTTGACGTGTGAGCTTTTGCTGTTGATTGAATGGAGGTTTAGGACCCGCGAATTGTTTACGAAGTCGAATCGGAGCGTCTACACATTTGTAATAAGAATTGTTTGTTAGCAAAATCATTTAAAAAATTAATAAAAATAATTCTTTTCAAACAAAATTGACATGAAATAATGAAATTCAATTTAAAGATTAACTCAGATATATAATTTGGTGCAAAAGTGGTTGTAAATTAAACACTAAGTTCTTGAGATTTTTGAGGAAAACCAAAGATTAAAAATGACAATTGTCCTTAATAATCTTAATATTTTCTTTTTTTTTCCGAAAAAATTAATATAAACTTAAAAGAAATTCAATTCAAGATTAACTCAGAAGTATAATTTACTGCAAGTTACATGGTTCTGATATTAAACACTATGTTCATGGGATTTTTGAGGGAAAAAACAAAGATTACAAATTTATATTTTCCTAAATAATCTTACTTCATAATGGAGCCAAGATTTATATTGTCCTAACACATTATTTTAATGCGTGTGAAAGAGAATATGTTTTATTCATTTATTATAAAAATCATGTATAAATAGCTACAAAATAAAAAAAATAAAAAAATCGGTTGGACCCTGATTGAACTGGTCTAACCATGACCCAGTAGATTGTTCAGGTTAATGCCCAGTCCGATTTTCAAAATATTGCTTATATGCTTAAATATAAATTGATGTTGAAAGGTTCCATACAAGTACTCATCATACTATACTAATCGAAAAATAATAAATCTCGAAACAGAAGTATTAGATTTTCGAACATTTAATTGCTATATAACGAAAAAAAAATTCAACATACTAAAATATGCTTAAACATAAATTGATGTTGAAAGGTTCCATACGAGTACCCACCATACTATACTAATCGAAAAATAATAAATCTCGAAACAAAAGTATTAGATTTTCGAACATTTAATTGCTATAACCAAAAAAAAATCCTTTTCAAGATTGACAAATGCACTAAAAACCCTAATCCCTTGATGGAAAAAGTTTAATTATTATTTTTTTATTTAATTAAAAACTAATCTCAATTAAGAAGAAAATATAAAAAAATAAATTGAACTCACAGTAGGAAGAGGCTTGCACTGATCGTTAGTTTTGCAGTCATTAAAAGGCCACGCCGCCTGCCCTTGGCCGTCGAAAATCCCGCCGCCTTTCACCGTCAAACGACTGACGTACCGGAAACCTATCCAAGTATCCGTAAAAAATCTGCGGCTGTCCGTCGGAGCTCTGATTGTACCTTTTACCAAAAAAGAGATTGGACCACTGCATGGGCCCACAAACGAAACTGAATCCAATAAGAATATTCCATTTGGGATAAAAACCCTACTCCTCCCACTATACCCACATGCTTCATCCCACGCCTTCAAAAACGCCTAAATTAAAAAATAATTAAAAAAAATTATATAAAAATAAAATCACCATTTGTTCAGAAAATTTAATCAAGAAATTCAAAAAAAAAAAAAAAAAAAAAAAAAAAAAACCTTAGTGTTATCGGTTTTTCCATCGGAAACGGCGCCGTATTTGACAACATCAAAGATTTTAGGTGGTAAAGAATGTCCATTAACAGCTAGTAAAATGCAATTGAACAAAAGAAGTGTGACAAGAATATCAAGAACACATTTCTTTGCCATTCTTGATTTTTTTTAATTTTTTTTATTATATAATATCTTTATAAATGAAAATTTATATATAAATAAACTGGTGGTGGTTGGTTGGGGGGAGGGTTTGGGGGGGGGGGGGTGAGTTTATGAGGAGGAACGTGGTGAGGGGCGGAATTTGATTGGTTGTTTGAATGAGGGGTATTTTAAATGGGGGGGAATTAATTAAATTACCATAGTTGTATAGGTTTAATATTTTCCAAGGAAGGAATGGAGAGAATGCAGTTTCCCCGTAATAACAGTTGTTACTTTGGCTGACTTACGGAATTTAATATATTCATTGATTCCATTATTTAATTCTGGGTAAATTGAAAGGGCGTAAATTTAATTTAATTAAATTAAATAAATACATAAAACATTGATGACTTGAGTGAATTAAACCAGGGTGATATCAAATGGATAGAGGTCGATATATATGGATATTCGATATGAATTATAGTGCCTTTGATTTTCTTTTTTTATTTAATATTTGACCCAAAATATGTTATTTGGCTATGTTTATATATCGGGCAAATTACGGTCACCCCTGAGGTATGACTAAATTATGAACAAAACGCTCTTGTTTGGATAATTACAACTACCCCTTATTTTAAATATTTTTTCATGAAATTTATGTAATTTGGTTATTTTATCGAACTAAATCGTATATTCAGATCAGTAAACGGTATGAAATGTTGGCGAACCAAAATTTCGATTCGGTTTTAACGATTTAACATTCCTAAATTTAGCTCTTGAGGGGTTTTTTCATAAGATCTGATGGGTGGCTGTAATTAGCCAAACATGAGGGGGATTTTTGTAATTTGGCCGTCACTCAGAGGTAGCCCTTATGTGTATGTGTGTGTGTGTCTGTGTTTGTGTCGAGTGATAGTAATCGGTCAAATTTACGGTAATTTGAGTCGTGCTATTTTCAACAAAAAAAACTTTTAACTCCACCACCATAATTTTAATTTTCAATTTAATTGTATATAAGAAGTCTATTCTACCCTTAACTTATTTTCTTCTATGCACCACCACCTTCATTTGTATCTCATTAGACCGATGTAAAAAAGTTTAGAATATTTTTTCTCATATTAATTTTTGTGTATCTCTTATTCTCAAATGAAATCTCCATGTTTGTTTTATCATGTGTCTCTTTAACAAAATGCCATTAATGAAAATTACTCTATAAGTGTTTTATGTTCGTAGTAATTTTCAATCAACAGTTTTAGTGCTCGCGAAGGAAGTAGATCTATAGAAGTTTGGGGGCAAGAAAATGAAGCATTAGGTGTTTAGGTGTGACGAACACCAATGCAAAGCCTGCAACTGTTACTATTTAGATATAATTTTTGAAAATTAAAAGATTATAATAATATTAATTGAGTAAAAAAAATCATATTAATTAAATACAATCTAGATTTGAAGTCGAAGGGCTTAAATGAAGGGAACCAATTTAGTTGCAATGAAATGTGGTGGATGGAATTGATTTTAATGAGGGAAAAAAAATGAAAGCAAAGATGATGGATGGAGGAAGAAGGAAAAGAAAATTAGGATGGATTAGACTTTTCAAATTCAATTAATTATAAAATTAAAATTACGATCGTGGTCTGAGAGATTTTCGAGGTGCAAATAGTGTGACTCTTATATTTTCTCATGTTATTAGAGAGTAATTGAGACCAAAGCTACATGTTTTTAATGTAGATAGGGTTGTCCATGTGTTGATTTTATCTCACAAATAATTCATTTTTCGATTTAGAGATAATAGCAAGAACTCCCTCATATAAGAAAATGAGATAAGGAAACACCTCTTTCCAAAAATAATTTGAGAAAATTCCCTTAGTTAATATTCTATCCAAATATTATTTTAATAATTCTCAAATCACCCTTATTAATATTAAATTTTATTTTTACGTTTCAAAACCCTAACCAATTTCATTTGTCGTTCTCTCTTCTCCTTTTTTTCATCTTCTCATCTTCGACGGTGGCGGTGGTGGTTGAAGAGTGTTTGTCACCGCCTCCCACCGCCGCGTGAAGGGTGGTGACGGATCTATAGTTGGCGGCGGTGGTTTCCACCGACAACGTTGAAGCTGATGACTGGCGCTCGTCGTCGAGGACGCAGTGGGTTGACGGTTACGAGGATGAGACATGAGAAAATCACCGTTGCAATTGATGACGATGAATGAATGTTTTTTTTTTTTTAGTGTTGGTTTTGTCATGTGTTCAGAAATTGTTTATGGAGTGATCAACAATGGTTGACAATACCTTGAATTGTTTCTGGTTTTTTTTTTTTTTTTTTTTTGGACATTGAAATGCTAATTTGTGTCTTTTGTATGAATTATTTATTTTATTCTTGTTAGGATTGGTTGAATAGTGTGGTGTGGCGGCGGTGTGGTGACGATGGGGAGGTAGATGTAGGGTTTTTTGGTGGATCGGGCGGAGAACGGCTCGTGTAGAGAAATTCGCGCAGGCTGGAACCTTAATCGACTATGTACATGTTCAATAATCGATTATGCTAATCGACTATGCTCTGGTAGTCGATTAAGGTTGATCGACTGCAATTTTTTATTTTTTATTTTGGAATTTTTGTTTATTGATTCCAATTGTATAAATCAATTATAATGTTTGTATATTTTTTGTTTTTGTAAAATATAGTTGATTTGATGTTTTTCGCAGTTGTAATTTGTTATTTTTAGTACCAGATTCTTAATCGGCTATGCTTATATCTCATAGTCGATTAATATACCTGATATAGATAAAAAAAATTAAAAAAAACAAAAAAAAAATTTAAAAATTTGAATTTTTTTAAAGAATTACCTTAATCGACTATTCTTCCTAGTCGAGTAATATTAATAAAAAAATCGCTGATAACCAGCGCGTGACGCAGTGATGATGTGGCGGGCGGGACAAAATTCCAAAAAATAATAGCTGAAAATGGGTGTGGGTTTTTCTCAAATGGAAATAAATATTTTGAGTCTCTCTCCATTAAAATAAATTATAAAGGAGGGTTTTCTCAAAGAGCCCCATTTTTTTACGGATAATTATCCATTAATCAATCTATTTTTATTCTTTTTTTTTTTTGTAATGAATAAACATGCAGCCACTCTGTCATATAGGTGCACTGGATATCATACGAGATATGTAAATCATACTAGCATAACCATATGTGACAAGTTTCACCTAATGATGGTTGACAAATGGATTCAATCAACCAATTCAAATTTGGTCAATAATGGTTTGTAATATGCTAAAAAAATGGTCAGGTGAATAATATCGGTCAATTAATTTTAATTATTTATTAATTTTATTTGAGGTGTTTAGTATTTTTTTAGTTTCAAATTTCTCTTTTATACCTCATCTATTAAATTCTCTAATATTTATCTCATATTTTGGATTCTTTATTTTTTGTCGAACTATTTTAATTTTAAGACACATGGCCAGAAATGTGGATTTTATTATATTGTTGAACTATGTATGTTTACTTGCAATACATAGGTCTTGATTTAAATAAATTGAATCAATAATTTTAATTGTAACAAAATAGTATTGTTGTGACAAAATATTAAAAAAAAAAATTGTATTGAATCAATAATGTTCAATGCACTACATGAGAAAATGGTATTAGAGACACCTAATGGTGATAATGTAAAAAATTGTCACTACTTACATAAGATTACTACATTTTGTAAGTTGTCATTAGTAACTTCTTGTTATTCTTTTTCATTGTCAATGCATATAATAAATTGTATGCCATCAGTAGCAAAGATAGTGATTTTTTTTGTCTAAGAGTATCAAGTATTGTCACTCAAAAAATTATTTGATTGTAATGACTATAGATTGCGGTGAACTGTAGTGCACGCACTTGACGAATATGGCGAATTGTACGTTCAAAAAATTACCTTAAAAATACATACACTTAACTACGTTCAAAACATTTCTCAAAAAAAAACTACGTTCAAAACCCTAATTTTATTAGGGATTATTTTGTAGACCCCCTCATTTCCAAATTATATAGAACTAACTACCAAGTTGATTACACTCTAAGGGAAACCCCCCTCATTTCGAAAATATTTTGACATACCCCCCTGGACCACCCTGAAGTACCTATAATACCCTTTTAAAATCAGTTTTAAACCATACCCACTCACATTTCGGTCTCTCTCTCTCTCTCCTTCTCCCAAATTCAAAATCCCGCCTCCACAAACCTCCCACCGACGAAATTGCTTCACGGAGTCATAACTCTCTCTCCGGTGGTCGGAATTCGATGGTTTAACTACCGTTGGATTCCTCTCGTCGAGCTCTTTCTTTTGGTGGTGATTTCATTCAGTTTGGAGCGTAGATCTGTTTCTGCAATTTTTTTTCATTCGACGACGGTGGTCTTGCCGGAGGTGTATTTTGTGTTCCACCAGTCGAAATTTGACGGGCTACCCACCGTTGGATTCCTCTCGTCGAGATCTATATTTCGATAGTAATTTCGTTGTTTTTATATTTACAGATTTATTTCTATAATTTTTTGCATTTGTGGATGCGCGAAACTGTGGGTGGTTATTAGCGGCGCCTAGGGTTTTGGTAGGAGGCGAGGGGGGGTGAGGATTCACTGTCTGTTTGATTTAAAATTTGTAGCATTTCCCAGCAATAACCTCTCTCTCTATCTCTCGATTTCTTAGTGTTTGTTGATTTTTGAGTGTTTTGATGTTTCTTCAAATTTTGTTGATTTGCACTAAAGTAATATTTTTTGTTTCGATTTTGTTATTGCAGCTTAATGAAAGCCATTGTTCTTCTCCTTGAAGGTGTCAAAAATTTGGTTGAATCACATGTGATGCAGTGTTCAACAAACTGTATACATTACTATACATTACTATAGTAACATGTAGTTACATATGCGTATATTTGTTTATTTTTTATTTGTATTTTATTGGTTTTGAGGTGATTTATAATATAAATATTGAAATTTGTAAATTTTTGTTGTTTGGGTTTATGAATTTCTTTTGTATTAGCCAGTATTCGTGTGTGTATATAATTGATCGACTAAAAATATGGGCTAAAAAAAAGAACATAACTACGCATTACTATAGTTACATGTAGTTATTTTCAGTACAGTAAACATATTGATTCGAAAATTAAAAAAATTAGAAAATAAAGAAATAAAAAAAATATTTTTTTTAATTAAAAAAATAAAAAATAAAATATATATATATATATAAATTTAACAAACAGGTTTATTAAAAAAAAAAGAAATAATAATAAATAAATCAGCGAAAATGATAAATGCAGGACCAGAAATGCTGAATGCAGTTTGGGCGAAAATTGCATATAAGGGTAGTATAGTACTTTCGCTTCTCCACGGGGTATGTCAAATGATGATTTGGGCTTGGGTTTATCCCTAGTTTATTTGGTGGCTAGGGGTTATGTAAAATAACCCCATTTTATTATTTTGGGATTAATCTACAACTTTCATATTTCCATTTGAAAAACCATGTCTTTGTTAAATTTGAATTTCCTATGTCACCGATTTACTAAATTAAGATTATCATTTCAATAAAATGTGCAATATGCTCTCAAAATTTTAAAGTTTAAAATTTTAGTGTTATTTGATTAACCATGGTTAATCAAATAACAAGTTTTAGCACGACATGTGAACTCTTGTAAAGTTTAATTTGCCATCCCGCGGATTTACTAAATTAAGATCACGATGACCATAAAAAGTGTAATATGCTGTCAATTTTTATTTTTTCTTTTGATTATTCACTCAAAATTTCATTTAATTATCTTTTGTTATTTTTGAGGTATAATACTACAAAAAAAAAATTGTATTAGCGATACACCAATTGTGACAAATACAAAAGTTGTCACTTAATGTACACATTAAGTGATAATATTTTTTTTGTTGTCACCAATAGCTTTTTTTTTTGTCACTATATCCTTATTTATTGTCACTATAGAGCATTAGCGACACCTCATTAATGACAATCATAGTGACAACACTTTTTGCCTAACTATGTGAAAAATAGGTGTTGTCACTCAAAAGATTTTTTTTAGTGTAATTCGGAATGCAATTTAGGACATAACTAAAGAACGGAAAAGAAGTCGATGAAAAAATTGAATTCTTTCTCTGTAGGACAATAATATTGGCTCGTATATTTGCTTACGTTCTCAGCCAATAGTCCCCAAGATACAACGACATAAGGATTCGATTGTTGCAACACAACAAGAGTCGAACTATTACGAACAAAATATGAGCTTTGAACTTTCTAGACACAAAAAGAAGATATGAACAATATGCTTTTGTATGCAATGAATTGCTTGAATTCGAATTAGTGAGTAATGCATTCTGCAGAGGTTCTATTTATAGGACTTGAAAAGTTATTTCCAAAAGCCACAACTTTAGGAAAAAGAAGGGGCTGACATCTTTTTGCAGGGACCAATCACCAATTCATTTTAAACAACCACCTTTTGGATGATGATGCGCCACTTGGCGTGCGTCTAGATGATCATGTTCGCCTACTGGACAATGATGTCATCCAAAGACACATGTCGCGCTCTGATTAGCTAGAAGTAATAAATTCGGATGAATTAATTAAGCCCATAAAATTTAATTAATTTTGGGACCAAAAGAGGCACAACTCCAAACATTCCCAAAGGCCAACTACCCACGAGCGCGGGCGTAGGCGACTGTGCACTTAAAATCTCACACTTGTTAATTAATTATACCCTTAGCTATCCACCATCTAGTATTTACAGTGTTCTTATCAAAATTATTTTCTCATAGTGCGTTGATGTCTTTTCATCTACCCATTTCCATAAGTAATCTTATTTAAGTGTCCATCTAAATGCTTTAATTTATCATTCGTCAAAGGTCGATTTTGTGAAATTAAGTATATCAGATTTTTCTACTCGTAATGATATATTTTATTTCTATTTTCGATCAACGAAACTCACTTAAATATTTTATTAAAGTTAGGTTTATGCCCAATTTTCCCAACATCTTCTTTGTAAAGTTTATTTTTTCCCCTCACGACCGACTCATTGTCATTGTCACGTCTTGGTCCTCTTACGTTATCGGTATCAAGACATTTGTTCTTCATGGCTCATACGGATATGCCCTTATTGTATTTGCTGCGTCAAGTAATATTTGTCTCGGCAATTAATATCCAATTTAACATTGTCCCACATCATTTCTTCATGTATTATTCACTTAATTCGATGAAAGCAATTTAGTATTTAGATCAAAATTAACAAAGTAATTTAGACTTAATTGTAGGGCTTAACCCTAATAAAAGGGAGCCCTTCCAGAAATTCTCAAGGGCTTAGGTGCAAAACCAAAGCCCAAGAGGGGGTTTGGAAATAGTTTTCAACCAGCAATAGACGCGCCTCGGTTAGTACCTCATTAGCTGCGTCATTGCCCCAAGCGCAAAGATACTTTACTTATTCTTCCAACACTTGTTTATAAAATAGTTTCCCTTGCCTTATTTTTTCATATTCTTCCGATGTGGGATGATTATAATACACCAAACAGTTTTAATACGTTTGGAAAGAGTATATTACTTCACGGATAGTGTTTGTAAATGTGAGAAAGGAAAGGGGATGGAGATTTTAGTTAAGGAACAAGGAAAAAGGAAAGGGTAGAAAATTCATTACAATTTACTTTTTTAAATTTCATAAATTGTTAGGGGTCGTAGAAAATTTAATTAGAACTAAATGATAATCTCAAACTAAATTTTGTAAATACATTCCTATTTTAAGATATAATATATCTCACTTCCCTAATTTTTGAAGCAAGATGATCATAAGATGTGTTATTTGGCGTGTATATATCATATTGTGGCGCATCAAAAACTGTGTTTTTACTCAAAACGAGTACAAACTAGAGCACATTCTACGAAATCTAGAAGCTTATGTTGAATTTGACACTACAAGAGTGAAGGTGTAAAAAAATTCATAGTTGAAAGAGTAGTTGTAATTTACCCTTTATTATATGATAATTATTTGTTTTACAAAAATATCATTAATAGAAAGTAAATCCCTTTATAAATAAAAATATTGCGATATATTGGCAACGATATAGTTAAAATTCCAACATGGATGCATGGTGTATTTTGACCGAATATATATAAATGCGGCGGCAATATACAATCTCACAAATTATTCAAGGGGATCAAATGAATTACTAAAGGATTATTGTATCCTTACTAAAATACAAAATCTATAATCACTAAACTCCACAAATTCCTTTGTGCAGGAGCACACCAACAAAATCCACATTATTTTCTTCACAAACTCATTGCACACAAATTTTTCGAAAAATGTCTCTTCACCTTCTCAAAAAATCCTCAATACCCAAAACCCTCAAAATGTTACTAAAACATGCAAATGATGACACTCTGGGGTCACAAGACATCAATATAGAGGATTCTATAGAAAAAGTAGAAAACAAACTATGGATTAATGTATTTTTATAATAGCTAGGTGATCGATTTTTTAAGTTTTCAAAAAAAAAAAAATTGACCAGTCAAAATTCGACACATACTTGTCGATTTTTGTCACAAAAATCAACATCTAGATGTCGATTTTCTGCCAAAGACTCAACATCTAGATTTGTTTTGCCAAAATATGGACATCTAATGTCGGCATTGACTTTTTTTAGTCTTTTTTTCTTTTTTTTTTACGTCCGCCGCTAAACGTTGACCTTAATTGTGCTGTCACTGACAGTCAGTGGCGGATCCAGGACAAAAATTCAGGGTATGCCGGCTGTGCCGAGTCCAAGAATTTACTGTATAGTGGGGTTAAATTTTTGGGGGTTAGGGGGCAGCGCCCCCGGAAAAAAAAGTTGAACCTTTTTTTGTTGGATAAATTAGGAAAAGGAAAAAAAATTGAAACTATTTTTTTTTGATAAATAAGGAGAAGAAAAAATTTGGGACTTTTTTTGTATATTTTAAATTTGGGTGGACTAAATAATAATATAGATATAATATAATGTGTTTTTGGGGAGAGGGGCTAAAAAAAGAAATTAGGACTTTTTTTGTATATTTTGAATTTTGGGTGAGCTAAGTAATAAGTAATAATATAGATATAATAGAATGTTTTTGGGGAGAGGGGCTAAAAAAAAAGAAAAAAGTTAGGATTTTTTTTGTATATTTTGAATTTTGGGTGGACTAAATTGTAATATAGATATAATATAATGTGTTTATGGGAGAGGGGCTCAAAAGAAATTGAGAGAGAAAAATTAAACAATGTTTTTGTACCATAATAGAGTCGAACTCATGACATCATCTAACAACTTAGAGATCTTTGCCACTATGGCAAATTTATTTTCATTATTTGGGGTGGTCCATGGCATACTTGGCCACCCCCTAGATCCGCCCCTGCTGACAGTAAATTAACGTAATTATACTGTCAATGACAGTTAGTTAACTTAATTGTACTGCCGTTGACAATACATTTATGTAATTGTTCTGCCGTTGACAGTAAATTAACGTAATATTAATATTTTTATTTTTTGTTATTTTTTTTATTTTGTTCGATTTGTTGACAAGTCAACGTAATTATATTACTGTCGTTGACAGTAAAATAACGGTAAACACAATATAATAATATTACTGTCAACAACATCAATATTATTATTTGGTTTTTTGTTTTGTTTGAGTTATTCACGGAGTAACGTAATAATATTACTGTAAACACAATAATATTATTGTGGTTGACGGTAATATTACTATTGTTATAGTAATATTGTTGTCAACCACATCAATAATAAAACATCAATATTATTATTTTGTTTGAATTTTGTTGTTTGTTTGAGTTATTCACGGAGTAACGTAATAATATTATTATGTATTATTTTAATATTATTGTGGTTGAAATTAATATTACTGTTGTTATAGTAATATTACTGTCACTCACAGTAATATTAATTCTTTGGGCTTTTTATTATATTTACATTTGTTGAACGGTCAACATAGTAATATTACTCTATCACACAATAATAATGAGTTTTGTTGTGTTAATATTACTGTGCTAGAGATCAATATAGCAATATTGTTGTGTTAAACTGTAGTTTAGTTAATTTTATTGTGTTTAACAGTAATATAGTTAATATTACTGTCAGTCACAGCAATATTGCTGTTCAAACGAAAAAAAATGTTACAGAAAGAAAGAAAAAAAAAATCAACACCGGAAACTGGCGAAAAAATCCGGAAGAGAAAAAAAAAAAAACCGAAAAGTCATCGCCGGAATCCGACGGCAAAAAAAATATTTGAAATTTTTTTTTTTTTGAAAAAAAAAAGTTTTGGGTCAAAGTTGAATAATTTGTGAAATTTGGGGTCAAATTAAGGTTAAATTAAATTAATGATAAAATTGGAGCATATTGATGTATGAATGGTTATTTTAGTCTTTTACAAAAATCTAGACCATGTGTGGACTTATTTATAAAGAATTGTTTTGTCTGAGTCTCTTTATGAATAAGTACCCATGACTTATTTGTAATGACCCCATAAATCAATGCCAACAAATAATGTAGAATCACTCAGATTCTATTAAGTATTGCCTAAGCATAGGAATTCCTAATTTCTTAGTACAAAAACTCAAATATTGAAACGGATTGTGACAGCTGTATCTCTATTGGTGTCTTGGTGACATTGAAAATTGCACGCTTTATAAGGATGTGGTATTTTTATTTTTATTTTTTTATTATTTTCTTTTTATGGAAAAAGAAATATCATTAGGCAAACTCGGCCTAAGTTCGAGGGGAGGTTAACACCTTCCATCAGATTATTACAAGCTAAAAAAGAGACATTCGGTAACTCATGGGTCAAATTATGGCCCGAGCATTTTATAAAATTAAGGAAATCGAGTGAAAAAATTACGCAGCTGTCGACATTCCTCGGTGATGCAGCCAAAAGTTGTCGACTCACAGTTACCCTCACGAAGAGCCGTTATGACTTGGAGACGTCAAATCACCTTCAAGCACGATGTCATGCCACCCCTTTTTCTTTGCAATGCAAGTGCTCGAAGCGCCGCCAACGCCTCCCCTTCAACCGCAAGAAGACCACCCCTAATACGGGCCCTTAGGAAATTATAAAAATTCTACTCATGTCTGTATGATTGCAAAAATCCCCATATGATCAGTGTTTGATGTTTAATAAACTCATAAAAAATGTATTTTGTCCGTTTTACTCTTCTGTTATTTAAGGAAAAAAACAAAGGATAAATTATGAGAACCCCTCTGAGGTAATGTCTAATTACAAAAATCTCCCCATATATGCAATATTATGGAAAGCTCCTGAAGCATGTTGCCGGAGAATTATGCGAGAAGCTTGTTCGAGGTATTGAAAAAAATATTTAATAATAAACTATTTGTAACATAAAATCGATTTATAGAATAAAAATTATAAAATATGTAAAATCGATATCATTGAGTAAAAGTTATACAAATGTAAACAAAAAAACAATACAAAACAAATGAAAACTTTTAACGTTACAAGATATATTTAATTATTTTTTAAATAATTTTTGGCTATATAATATGCTAAATAACTATATTTTTAAATATATTATAATTTACCCCCTAAGTAATTAATATGCTTACATGTGTCACATAACTCACGTGTTAAAAGGCAAAAATAACATTTTGAGAACAATATTCTATCGAATAAAAAAGATTATGTTAAAAGTAACACCGTAGAGGGAGTCCGTAAGACGGCAGCATACCTAGCTAGTGAAGATTTTCACAAGTACTCAAAAAACATGAGGGCGATTTTCATAATTAGACACTACTTCAGGAGATTTGTGTAATTAGCCCTTATAATTTATAGGCTATGTCTTCTAGAAAAAAATTCAAATTGACATTGTCCCACATCGGTAACTTAATATCAGAAGAAATTGTTTTTATAGCCAACACAAGTCAATGAAAATTGTGTTCGTAGAAAGGAGAGACGGTTGGCATCTCCCCCGACAGGGACGGGAACAGCTTTCGGGCTTTACCTTTTACCAACACATCCGGTTAAGGCTACCCACTTCGGTGGATCTATAACCCAATTTTTTTTATTTTTCTTTTAACTTGTTGCATTTAAACAAATATCCATCAAAGCAATTGATATTTTTAATTTGGTTTCCCTTTAACAACTATCCATCAAATTATACTTTCCTAAAAAAAATTGTTCACTTCAACAAAAGTAGTGTAGTTTTTAAAATTGTTTTGCTCCCTTCTTTAACAAAAGCAAAAGCAATTCAGTTTTCTAATATAGTTGTAGACGTGGAGCCAACTTCTTCAATTTCTCCCATAAGAATGTTTAAAGCCTTGATCTTAGAAATTAACACATTTTAGAAAGAAAAGAAAAAAAAAAAAGCTTAAGTTGACATAAATAAGGTGAAAGTTGACGGAATTTCAAATTTCCGTCTGTTCTGATAAAAAAGTTACAATTTTGGAACTTTTCTTTCAATTTGACTTTAGAAGTTTCGATTTCCGATCTTTGCGATATTTTTAGGATTGTGGAATTATAAAAACAATATTTAGAATTTTCGATTTTCTGTCCAATTAAATTTCTGAAATTATTCCCGTAAATTCCACTTTTTCTTAAATAAATTAAACATTTGTTTATATTTTTACAGCGGTAGAAGAAAATTTGATTGAAAGTACTGTTAGATGATTCTTATTTTTGGTAATTTGGTCATGCAATATTTTACTTTCAAGAACTAAATAAAATAGTGATGAATCAAATCTTCAGAACTATTATAACTAAGAAAAATTGTTTCATCAACAAATTATTTGGAAATTAACAAAATAACTTAAACTTAATTGTAGGGCTTAACCCTAATAAAAGGGAGCCCTTCCAGAAATTCTCGAGGGCTTAGGTGCAAAACCAAAGCCCAAGAGGGGGTTTGGAAATAGTTTTCAACCAGCAATAGACGCGCCTCGGTTAGTACCTCATTAGCTGCGTCATTGCCCCAAGCGCAAAGATACTTTCATTATTGATCCAAGACTTGTTTATAAACTAGTTTTCTCTTTTCTTATTTTTCATATTCTTTCGATGTGGGATATTATAATACCCTACAAATTACAATTAGGCTTCGCCTTTACATAAGTAAAAAGTTATTAGTTTTTCATTTTTTTTTTTTATAATTCTTAGTTTTTCATTCGTATAAGTATATTTATTTACTATCATATTTGACCAAAATTAATCAAACCTATGAAAATTTGACAGGTTGCAAATGTAGTATACATTTCCATAGGAATTATATACATATTCGGTTCAGTTGAGTTGGTGTCTTCTTGATTGAATTTACATATTTTCAGTTGTGACTTTTTTTAATTATTATTTTTAAGATTTAAATATTTGAAAGTGATTTATTAATTTTTCATCTACCAAGAGTTGTTTTCAAAAAGTAAACATAATAAATTTATTCCACCTGAATATTCTACTAACTTTGAGTTTTAATCAATGTTAAACCGGAAACTTCATATTCTTAACGTTTGCGCGTTTCAGACGCGTTTTGTGCCGGACACTTGAGAACACCTGTCGGACAACTTATGGGTTATTTGCAATTTCTAAAGAGTTAGAAACATGTTTGAATAGCAAATTTTCAAATATTTTTGTTGTTTCCCAATTAATTACACGATTTAACGATCAATTACAAATTGATAGTTGGTGTAAAATTATTTTGAATATGTTTGTATGAAAATATATAAAAAGAATTTATATCTAAATAAAAACTTATATATGTCTACATAACATATTTATAAATATACCCCTATATTTTTAGTACTTACACCTTTCCCCCAAGCTCCCTTATCCCCATTTTTGGGTTATGTTATTTCTCCGTGTCCGTTTTCACGTTTTCACGTATCACTGTTCATGTGTCCGTGCTACATAGGTAAATAAATAGCACTAAAAATCCATGTGGTTTAAACTTTGTGCACATAACTCCCTTATACTTTCAATACAGCACATGACCCCCTGTATTTTAATATAAGCATATCCCCACCTTCTTGTACTTTAAAAAATTTCCCCTTCCTAACGAGCATGATTATTTACCATACCATAGGGAGGTTATGTGTTTATATTAAAAGTATAAGGGAATGATGTGCAGAAAGTTCAAACTATATTGAAATTACAAGGCGGCCATCTGCGCAAAACTCAAACCACTAGGGGTTAAAGTGCTATTTACCCTAATAATAAAGGGAAAAATCCAATGTTGATAATATGATAATTTAACTTCAGAAAATCGAATGTCCCAAGGAACAAATAAAAAAAACAAAAAAAATAATGTGAATACAAAAAATGGCCCATTTATCCAAAAAAAAAAAAAAAAGAAAAGAAAAAACTGTACAGCAACATCTCTCTCTCTCTCTCTCTCTCTCTCTCTCTCTCTCTCTCTCTCTCTCTCTCTCTCTCTCAATAATTGAAGAATTCCATGCCTTGTTTCAATCACACGACTGTCATACTTGCATGCAGATGCAGGAATCTTTTTCAGTCACAAATTAATTTTCTTAATAATTAATAATAATAATAATAATAATAATATATAATAGCTCTAAAATCATTTTTTTGTGTATTTCTTTTGTTTTACTACACATTGTTTGTCTCATCAAATATTTGTCTGCTTTCTATCTCAGCTGAACCACTGCTCTCCTTTGTTGACTCCATATCCATGCTTGTACCTCTGCTCTTCCTACTCCGACGATCCTGCACCGGAAAAAAAAATAAACGACGATTTTTGAAAAAAAAAAACGAATGTTGGTTGCTTATTTAGCGGAAAGAAGCTAAATTAACGACCGGAATAAAAATAAATAATAATAATTATTCGAGGGGACAAAAAAAAAGAAGCTAAATTAAATAGATTCGTTGTCGAAAACTAATTCAATAGATTTAAATAGAGATTGTCTTTTTTTGTCGCTGTGGAATCACGACGTTGCACATTAATTAGATTCGCCGTCGAGAACTAATTCGAGGGAAAAGCAATGATTGTACGACGTGATTTTGTTTTAAGCTATTGAACGACGAATCTATTTAATGTGTACGTCTAAAAGTATTAAGGACAAAGACACAGATTGATGCTAGTTGACTGACTGTATTTAATTAGCCAAATCCCGTAAACGAAAGTGACAAGAAAGTCGTTATATCCACAACATAGTTGACTTTCCGTAACAGGGTTCGGATTAGAACCGATTCAATTCGAAACAAGGCTCATAAAAACTAGTTTCCGATTAAGAGTAGGGGTGGAAATCGAACAGATCGTGGATCGGATCGTATCGTATCGGAATTAGCACTTTTGGAGAAAACATCCAAAAAAAGTCAAAAACTAATTCCAATTCCGTTCAAAAAAAGAAAAACTGAAAAAGCGGAAATTGGAATGAGAAAACATGTTCCAAAATTGGAAATTGTTGGAACCGGAATCGGCGGGATTCGTAATTTCCAAATTTTGCAGTAACCTATAATATAAATTACATAACAAAACACGTTTGAACATTTCTTAACAAAGATGAACCATCGAATTACCTAAGCCTAATTTTCGAAATAAAACGAGGGGTGCATACTTAATATTTATGCCAAGTAAAATCCTTCAGTAGATGCTAAATAACATAAATTAGAGCACTAAAAAGAGATTTTCGAGCATTCAAGGCCAAAAATGAGAAGAAAAAAAAACGAGAAAAAAAATGATATGGAAATCTTACCTCGCGATAAGGAACCTCGTCGCTTTCGAGCATTCTAACGACCTGGCTCATTTTGGGGCGTTTCTGCGAATCGGGATCAACGCACCTAAGCGCAACTAGAAGCGCGCGCTTCAACGCACGTGTTGTGGGCCCCACTTCAAGACTGGGGTCCACAACTTCCTCCGCTCTTCTACTCCCTACCATCATTTTCAACCACTCAACAAGATTAACCTGCCACACACACACACACACACCGTCACTAATAGTTTTTAACAATATTTATAAATAAATTATAATATTTTAATATATATAGTACCTCGTTTGCTGGACGGGCGTAGTCAACGGGATCTCTTCCACTAATAGATTCGAGGAGCAAAACACCGAAGCTATAGATATCGCTCTTTTCGTTCAACAAGCCACTATTTGCATATTCGGGAGCAACATAACTGAAAAACCACACAAATAAACCTAGTTACGGAAAAAACTCGAATATATATATATATATATATATATATATATATATATATATATATATATATATATATATATATATATATATATATATATAAACTAAATTATAAAGTGCAACAAAAAAAAAAAAAAAAGAAATCGGAAATACCCAAATGTTCCCATCACTCTCGTTGTTATATGGCTCTCGCCAGAATCCAAGAGCTTAGCCAAACCGAAATCGGAAACTTTCGCATTGAAATCGCTGTCGATCAAAATATTGCTCGATTTTATGTCGCGGTGGACGACTTTCGGTTCTATAGCTTCGTGCAAATAAGCAAGTCTGCAACAAAAACCATCATTCAATGCAACTTAATTCAAGGTTCAAATCCTCTAAACGTACTTAAGTCCGCACAAAAAAAAAAAAAAAAAAAGTCGAGAAGTGAAATTCCTTACGCCCTTGCGGTGCCAAGAAGAACCTTAATACGGGCTTCCCACGTAAGGGTCCCGTGTTGTCTCATAGCTCCATGTAGCCATTGTTCCAAGTTTCCGTTGTTTACATACTCATATACCAACATCCTACATGCATAAACCGTAAAATCTCAACAAATTAATTAAATTAAAATAAAATAAATACATAAATAAAATCAAGAAGATAAACAAAGAAGCTAACCGGTGAACTCCTTCGATGCAATAGCCAAGAAGCCGAACAAGATTCTTATGACGAACATGTCCAATCGCCTCCACTTCAACCCTAAATTCTTTCTCCGCTTGCCCACTGCAACGCGTAATTATTTTCAATTAAACCATAAATATTATCCAAGACGACGTCAAAATAAACTTAGGGCTCGTTTGGTTCCTAAAATAAGATTATCCAAGATAAGATTAACCGATAAATAATCTCCCAATTAGCCAAGAGCCTTTTTTTCCCACAATTGGATTAACCAAATATTCAATAAAATCCAACCATGGTTAATCTTAGCAAACCAAACGAGGCCTTAGCGGAACTCCAAGACACAAAACTACAGATACTCACAGATTGTTAAGAAGTTTCTTAACCGCCACCTCAGTGCCGTTAACAAGTTTGCCTCGATAAACAACTCCGTAACCACCTTCACCGAGAACATTCTCCGACGAAAAACGATTTGTCGCTACTTCAAGATCTCTAAGAGTGAACCAATGGCCCCACCCAAGCTGAGATATTTCCGGCAACCCAACTAGAGGAGAAGGCATCGCAATCCCGTAATTTGAAATAGACTGTTTTCTCGCATTACCGCCCGAGCTACCTTCCTCGCCCGAATGGTGATGATGCAACGAGCTGCATTGGCTGACATCATCGACGTCGCTCGATTTACTCCGCCCCAAATGCACCGTCATCTTCTCCGAGTTCTTGTCGCTCGATTTGTCGTTGATATTCAAGAACACACTCTCGGGGTGCTCGCGCGTGTTCTGATCGCCGCCGATTTTGTCGACCCTTATTTCTTTAGAAATGTTCGGGATTTGGCAGAGGTTGTACTTGTTCGACGAAGACGTACGGGATTTTTTTCTCCGAAACATGACCCATATCGATAGTATTCCGAGAATTAGAACAAACAATGCACCCACGGATATTCCGATTAGAACCCATAGTTTAATACCGCCGTATTTTTTCGATAGCTCCGTGTTTAGACTACCCGACGACATCTTTTTTTTTCCGAAAATCGGACAAGAAATCAACACATTGAATTCTGGATCAGGCAAAAAACCAAAACAACAAATCACATTATATAGTAAAGCACTAAATTCAATCACTATCTATGAATTCTTGCTATTTGAATATGCTCAATAAAAAATAAACCCAAAAATGAAACAAGAAATCATGTAAAAAGAAAAGAAAAAGGGAGTCAATGGTTTGCTGTGTTAAGACAACAAAAGCAAAAATTAGGACACGCGTATTATCCGTTCAACCAATCAAAACTAAGTCTTTTTTTTTTATTTTTTTTCTCTGAGAGAAACCGTGTACATGTCTGAATCATGACAACAAGTCGTAGAATTTTAACAAATTAATTGAACATAATTACAAAACCAAATCAGAAATCTAAATCTTCTAGAGAGAGAGAGAGAGAGAGAGAGAGAGAGAGAGAGAGAGAGAGAGAGCAAATTCACCTGAGAAACTGATCTGAAGTTTGAGCGCAGAAGAACTCAATGCGATATGAAAAACCCAGAAAATAAAATGAATTAAAAAAATAAAAGGTGAAGAGGATTAGTTTACAAGTAGAGGGAGTGGGCCAAAAGGGAATTAAAGAAAACAATAATGCAGCAAAATTCTTTTTATTTTAAATTGAATTTGAGAAACAATGCCAGACAAAAATGTAATCTTTAGAAGTGGGCAGAGTTCTATTTTAATGGTGGGAAGGAATTAAGAAGAGTTGGGAGATGCCTAATAAAAGCAGAGTTGGGTGAAAATTGAAATGGTAGGTGGGGTTGTGTGAACGTGGATAGAGAGAGAGAGTTTAGAGAGAGAGTCTAGAGAGAGAGGCGCGTCACATAAAGCTGGAAAAGAAAGCTTGGTTTACAATGGAGGAAAGAGAGAGAGAGAGAGTAAATAGTAAAAAGAGGGTAATATAGAAAATAAGGTTCACAGAACAGAAGACTGCATTTATAGCAGAGGTGATATAAAAAAGGATTTTATGAAGAAAGTGCGAAAAAAAAAAACCCCCAAGAATATGATGAGAGAGAAATAGTCAACTTTTTAGAGAGAGATTGACACATTTGCCCTTGCCATCATTTTTGGTGCAATAGAAATTTCATATAATCCTTTGAAAGTCAAGAGTTTATTGTATTTAGTACAGTTGTATTCTATTGAAATATTTGCAAAAGAAGTCTTTATGTTAGTAATATTAGCAAACAATCCTTTGTGATACATTAATTCACATATATTTAATTGTTTTTCTTAGTACAAATTACGGTCACCTCAGATGTATGGCTAAATTACAAAAAACCCCCTTTGATTCGGTAATTACAGCCACCTCTCCTTTAAATATTTTTATATAAAAATTATGTAATTCGGTTATTTACCGAACCAAATTGTATATTCGGTTCGCTAAACGGTATAAAATGTTGGCGTACCGAAATTTCGGTTTGATTTTACCGATTTAACATCCCTGAATTTACCTCTGGAGGGGTATTTTCATAAGATAATACATAGCTGAGCGTGTGGCTGTAATTACCCAAACATGAGGGAATTTTCATAATTTAACCATAACTCAGGGGTGGCCGTAATTTGCCATTTTTCTTAATATTTGTATTGAAACCTTTCATTGACATTTTAGGTGTTCACTGAAATTTTTGCGATTATAAATTTTCGTTTCCTCGTAATCGACTTTTTTTTATTGTTTGCAACACTAGTTTTTTTTTTTTTTTTTTTTGCTTCTCCAAATATAAGCAGCTTTAAACATAATCTCAGAAGCACCATTGGAACCGCTTCTCAAATTTAAAAATGCTTTTGTTATTAAATAAAACATGCATTTCACATATTTCCTTTTTTCCCAAATTCCAATGAGTGGGACGATTTAGATATTTCACCTAAATAAACTAAGGGTGCATTTGGATGGAAGGATTTGGGGAAGGGATTTCAAATCCATAATAACAAATCCCTTGGACTTGTTTGGATTGAGGGATTTGGGGATGGATTTCAAATCCACACCCCTCCTTTTTAGTTATGTTTTGAGCAATTGAGGTGGATTTCAAATGACTCCAAAATTGGAGTCATTTCAAATCCCTTCTCCAAATCAAATCCCTCCACAAATCCTTCCATCCAAACGCACTCTAAGGGTGCATTTGGATGGAGGGATTTGGGGGAGGGATTTCAAATCCATAATAACAAATCTCTCGGACTTGTTTGGATTGAGGGATTTGGAGATGGATTTCAAATCCCCACCCCTCCTTTTTAGTTGATTTTGGAGCAATAGTGGTGGATTTCAAATGACTCCAAAATTGGAGTCATTTCAAATCCATTCCCCAAATCAAATCCCTCCTCAAATCTCTCCATCCAAATGGACCCTAAAAGTGCAAGTTAATTTAAACGACATAACATTTTTACTCTACTCGTTATTTCGATTTTATTTTTCAGAGTATTTACAAACACTCTCAACTTATTAACATAGATATGTACCGTAAATCTAACTAATCAAATCACTAATTTATGTTGACATAAAAGTTTTTTGCAAATACCACCTTAACTAGAAACGGAGGAAGTACTAGTTTTGAGTGCACGTAATTATTTTACAGGTGAAGGATTGTAATTGTATAGGATACATATTTTTTTTAATTAACTTAAAAATTAGAATATTAAAAATATGTTTCATATTATGGGTAAATTATAACCACCTCTAAGGTATGGTCAATTTACGAAAAAATTCCTCTTGTTTGGATAATTACATCTGCTTCCCTCAACTATGTTTTTTTTCTTACACATCCACCCTTATGGTGTGAAATTCAACATAATCATCTAGATTTCGTGGAATGTCCTCTAGTTTGCTCTCGTTTTGTGTAAAGAAGACAGTTTCTGATGCACCACAATCTGATATATACAAACCAAAAAACACATATTATGATCATCTTGCTTCAAAATTCGGAGTTCGAATGGGATAAAACGGGTACAAAAGTGATAATATTCCATATAATCTCGAAGATTCCATTAAATTTGAAGCAGCAAGGGTAGACGTGTAAGAAGTCTTATAGTTGAGGGAGGTGGTTGTAATTACCCAAACAGAAGAGGTGTTTTTGTAATTTGATCATACCTCAGGGATGGTTGTAATTTACCCTTCATATTATTGATTTCTAGTCCTTTCATGATACACATGTGCACTTACCAATATACCACCCTTGTGAAATTGTTTCCGGTCAATCTTTTCATAATAATATGAAATCTTGGAATTTTGTTTTTCCATAAAAAATGTGAAGTTTGACCATTAGGAGTGCATAGCTATAGTATTGGTTGACACCCACAACATGAAAATGGTTGTCATTTAATGAGCATGTGCTAGTGCTGATTGGTTACTAAAGTTCCCTAGAGCTTTGGTACATCATATGGCGTACTCAGGGTCTGATCACGTCCCGCTTCAACTCGTCCTTGACCCCGCTCAGGCAGATTCTGAACGAAGAAAGAAACGACCATTTCGGTTTGAGGCTATATGGCTACGTCGAGACGATTGTGAGGAGATTGTTCAACAAAACTGGCAAAACCAAGGGATCTCGGACCCAATTGAAGATGTTGTGCAGAAGAAAAAAGGTCTTCGTCTCGCTCTTATTCATTGGAACAAGGCCACGGTCCAGGCTCCGCGGAAACGGATCAATCAACTCAACTGGCGGATCCATTATCTTCGGGGAATCACACAATCGGAAATAACAAAGGAGCAGATTCGGGTTTTGAAATTGGAACTGGAAAGAGCATATGAGGATAATAATCTGTATTGGAGGCAGCGCAGCAAGATTCAATGGATCCAAGAAGGGGATCGGAATACTAAATTCTTCCATGCTAAGGCTACATCGCGTCACAGAATTAATAGAATGGAACGACTTAAAGGAGCGGACGGGGAATGGAAGGAATCCCATCATGAGATTGAGCAGATTATATCTGATTATTTTAATCAGCTCTTCACTTCTACCGAGCCAAACGAGGATGAGATAGAAGAGGTATTGACGAACGTGGAGAACAAGATATCTAGTGCGGCCGGTCACTTGCTTTCTATGCCTTTCACCGCGGAGGAGGTAACTCGAGCCATTTCTCAAATGGCTCCTCTCAAATCCCCAGGCCCCGATGGCCTCCCCGTTATCTTTTTTACTAAATTTTGGCATATTCTGGGGTCTGATGTCCTTTCATGTGTTCTTGAATTTCTTAACCATCATAAACTCCCCTCGGATTTGAACTCTACATATATTGTCCTAATCCCAAAGGTAAAAAGTCCGGAAAGAATCACAGACTATAGACCAATTAGCCTGTGTAACGTTATATACAAATTTGGAGCCAAAGTCATTGCAAATCGTTTTAAACTTATTCTCAACGATCTAATATCTCGTACCCAATCTGCTTTTGTCCCGAAACGCCTAATCTCCGACAATATCCTGGTAGCCTATGAAATTAATCATTTTATCAAGCTTAACTCTAATAAAAATAATAATTATATGGCTCTTAAATTGGACATAAGTAAGGCTTATGATCGTATCGAATGGGGTTTTCTTAAAAAGATTTTGCTTCGTTTTGGATTACCGCCTCAGTTTGTGGAACTTATCATGCTTTGTGTTTCTTCGGTCTCATTTTCATTTTTATTTAATGGCTCACAGTTTGGCTCGGTTCGCCCAACCCGAGGATTACGACAAGGGGATCCTCTCTCCCCCTACCTCTTCATTTGTTGTGCAGAGGCATTGACTGCAATGATTACAAGAGCAACGGAAAGGGGAGACTTTCATGGGGTTCAGGTTGCTCCTAGTGCTCCTACGATTTCCAGTTTATGTTTTGCAGACGACACGTTCATATTTGGCAAAGCAACTGAGGAGTGTGCTACAACTCTCAGAACGATCCTCACAAAATATGCACGAGTATCGGGGCAGGAAATAAATATCGACAAATCAACAATGTGTTTTTGTCCGGCGACACCTTTAGATCGACGAGAAGCTATTCAACAAATCCTTCAATTTCGGGTAGTCGACGGCCATGATAGATATATGGGGATGCCTGCATTAATTGGTCGGACTAAAAAAAAGATCTTCTCATATCTGCGCGATCGGGTCTGGACTCGTGTAAAGGGTTGGGGTGAAAAGCAGTTATCACAAGCCGGCAAGGAAGTGCTAATTAAATCAGTTCTACAAGCTATTCCAGCTTATATCATGAGCTGTTTCTTTCTCCCCAACGGACTTATTTCGGAAATCGAGCGAGTCATTCGACGCTTTTGGTGGGGTAAGGGAGACAGTAAAGGCATGGCATGGGTTTCGTGGAAGGATTTATGCAAATCGAAAGAACAAGGTGGTCTCGGGTTTAGGGATTTACGAGCTTTTAACACGGCAATGATCATGAAACAAGCGTGGCGTATTTTAGTCTTCCCGGACCTGCTTATGTCACGGATTATGGCTGCCAGGTACTTCCCTCACGGAAATCTTCTAATGGCTGGAGCTGGCTACCGACCGTCAACGACGTGGAGGTGTATCTGGAAAACCATTCCTTATCTCCAAGCTGGGCTACGACGCCGGATAGGAAACGGGGCAAACACATCTATATGGGCTGACCCATGGCTCAGAGATGGCGGAAATTTCAAAATTATTACCGTTAGACCGATATCCTCAGCTTTCCCAGACCGAGTTTCGGACTTGTTGGAATCAGACTCTAATTCGTGGAATTTACAACTTGTGCATAACATATTTTGGGAAGTGGACGTGGATAGGATCTTGGGGGTTCCATTAGGCGGACCTCACACAAATGATTCTTGGGTGTGGCACCACTCGCCGAAAGGTAACTTCACGGTGAGATCTGCCTATCACATGATTCTTAATAATCATAATTTATCTAGTCCTATGGGTATCGGAAATAATGGTTCAATTAGTGGAACAAATAATCGTGAATGGAAATGCATTTGGCGGTTGCCTATACCACCTAAAATTCAGATTTTTTTGTGGCGATTTTGTGGAAATAATCTACCAACCAATGAGGAGCTGCATCGTCGCCGGATTATTACCTCACCTGCTTGTCGTCGTTGTGGAGCTAGTAACGAATCAACGTTACATGTTATCGCTACATGTAAAGGAATGAACAAGGTTTGGGAAAACTCACCTTTTGGCATCAACCCAAGTGCGGCATTTTCATCCCCGTGGCAATGGTGGCTCCATATGAAACACTCGCTAGATGAGAACATTTTTTTATGGGCCATGGTGATCGCATGGAAGGCGTGGGAGAGCCGTAACAGAGAGATTCACAATGAGGAGGTGATAGGTGCCGACGAACTGCCTAGTTGGTGTAGCCATTATCTGGTAAACTTCAAATCCAATCAAATCAGGCCTAATCCTAGTCTTCAACTAATTCACCCGACGGAGTGGAAGCCACCGGAGATGGGGGTGTTGAAGATCAACTTTGATGTCGCTATACGACGTGGAGAACCAAAGTTGGCGGTTGCAGCGGTGGCACGGAACCATGAAAGAATATGCGTTGGATGGAAAGTGGTACTAATTGATGGAAATCTTAATCCCGTTGAAGGTGAAGCTATGGCTGCTCTACATGCCATCATGCTAGCATCTATGAACGGATGGAACGAAGTTATTTTCGAGGGTGATTCTTTGCAGGTGATTCAGGCACTTCGAGCGGGTGGAGGTGACATGTTACCATTCGGCGCAATCATCGATGAATGC
>NW_012193611.1:12567-25766 GCF_000504015.1 Erythranthe guttata
ATGAAGGATTCTGGTTTAGGGAAGATAACTTGGCATTCCTATGTGGTTCTATACGTGAATTACTTGTGCTTCAATCGCATGGGGGAGGTCTTATGGGTCATTTTGGTTTCGAAAAGACACTACACATGCTGAAAGAACACTTTTTTGGCCACACATGAAGAGAGATGTTGAGAGAATTTGTGGTAGGTGTGTTACATGTCGTCAAGGCTAAGTCTCGAGTACAACCCCATGGTTTATACACACCATTGCCTATTCCCAATGAACCGTGGATTGATATTTCTATGGATTTTGTGTTAGGTTTGCCTAGGTCAGAACATGGTAGGGATTCGATCTTTGTTGTCGTTGATAGATTTTCTAAAATGGCACATTTTATACCATGCCACAAAACTGATGATGCGTCGCATGTTGCTGATTTGTTCTTTAAAGAAGTTGTTAGATTGCATGGCATGCCTAGGACAATTGTTTCTGATCGTGATGCTAAGTTCTTGAGTTACTTTTGGAAGACCTTGTGGTGTAAGCTAGGAACAAAATTATTGTTTTCTACTACTTGTCACCCACAAACCGATGGTCAAACTGAAGTAGTAAATAGGACTTTGTCTACCTTGTTGAGGGCTATTATCAAGAAAAACATTAAAACATGGGAAGAGTGTTTACCACATGTTGAGTTTGCATATAATCGAGCTGTTCATTCTGCTACTAAGTTTTCACCGTTTGAAATTGTTTATGGTTTTAATCCTTTAACTCCAATGGATTTAACACCACTACCTTTATCTGAGCGTGTTAAATTGGATGGAAAGAAAAAGGCTGAACTTGTGAAGCAGATTCATGAAAAAACAAGGCTCAATATGGAGAGGAGAACAGAACAATATGCAAAGCAAGCGAACAAGGGACGTCGCAAGTTGGTTTTTGAACCTGGAGATTGGGTTTGGCTGCACATGAGAAAGGAACGATTTCCAGTACAAAGGCGTTCTAAGTTGCTGCCGAGAGGAGATGGTCCTTTTCAAGTTCTCGAGCGAGTGAATGATAATGCGTACAAGCTGGACTTGCCAGGTGAATATAATGTTAGTACCACCTTCAATGTTGCTGATTTGAGTTATTTTGATGTAGGTGATGATTTGAGGACAAATCCTTTTCAAGAGGAGGGGAATGATGGAGGTCTAACCAACAGTTGGCAAGATGATCCTATCCAAGTCCCAACCGGACCAGTGACGAGGAGCCGAGCTAAGCAATTTAAGGAGAAGCTTGCTGCATTGATCCATAATGTCTTAACTAAGAAAGCTTCATTCAATGGTGATAAACAAGGGTGGATTATGCATATTCAAGTGGCGGAGTCACCCGACAAGTGTGGGAACCATCCGGGCTAAAGATCAGTCCAAGTTGAGCAAATAAGAGCAAGAATGATGAAGACCAAAGCTCACCCTACCTTAAATTCGTGGGTTCATCTCTAATCAGCTCATATTAGTGTGTTTATGGGCCTATTCTATTAAGGCCCTCTTTAATTTCGTGGCTCACTTGTTTAGAGCCTTTATTAAGTAGATTTAGGGTTTTATTTTCCTTTCTTGAAGACTATGTTTTGGGGGCTATATATATGCCTTCTTATTCATTGTGAAAGACAGCTTTTGATCATTAATTAAATTGTGAGATTATTCTCTCTAGTTCTTTAGAACTCTTCGAACATATCGGAGGATTCCGTACGTTCACCCGACTTATCAATCAATCTTCCACAATTGATTGTGGCGTCTTCACATACCAAGGTTCTTGTCTCTTTATAGACAACGGGTCGCGGTTCCACCCCCTTTTGATTCCTTCTCTTGGGCGGTCCAGCAGTTGATAACCGAAGTATTGTTATCGGGTCTCGTCACATGGTTGGCGTGGTTCATATCAATTGGTAATCAGAGCCATCTTCCAAGAAGGTTTCGTCTATCCTTTGAGTCTTTTGTTGTTTTTGTTTCGTTTCTTTCCGTATTCCATATTTTTCTTCCTTCTAGTGTCATCTCTTCTTCTTTTGTTTTGTTTCCGTCATCACATCTGTTCTTGAGTCATTAAATTCGTCCAGTATCTTGTTCGTCTTGAGTCTATTGTCAAAAAAAAAAAAAAAAAAAAAAAAAAAAAAAAAGAAAATCTGAAAAAAAAAAAATCCGAAAAAACAAAAAAGAAAAAAAAAAAAAGGAAAAGAAGCAAAATTCGAAATTATTTGAAAGGAATAAATTCCTTGTTGGTATTATAAGTAGTTGGAAAGGATCCGAATACTGCATCTTAAGTTAGGAAAGGTATATTTTGTTTCCTATCCTCGGGATCCTTGAAATATCTTGTCTTCTACTCCATATCTACTTCCTTCCTACACTCTTTTGTTTCCTATAATATTAATTTCGAAATTCAAACAAAATAAATTACTCGTGACTATCCAAAGGTCATTAAATTTTGTAGTGTGCACGAAGTCGAGCATAACTTTCTCATCCGGACTCCAAATCAACTGGTTCCGGCGGAATTAGAAAGCTATTTTAGCTGGCTACAATTCCTGTTTAATGTCAAATTACCAAATTCGGACTCGAACCAAGTCACAATTGGATTCCAAAAGCGATCATGAAAATACGTGCTACCGTTCGAGGACACGAATGCGCATCAAGAAACGTGCACAAAAACACTCGCTACAAAATATACGCACAAAAGCATGCAAAAAAGTACTCACGCAAAAGTGCATTGGCAAAAAGGATCAGGAAAACACAAACTACAATCCTAGGACATTAATACAAATCAACAAACATGCACAAACACACTCGCTCAAATGGACATGCACAAACGTACATGTAAAAAAACATGCGCAAAAGTACATTCGCAACAACGTTCTTAAAAACACGAAATACAACACTAGGACTTCAATACGCATAACCAAACAATAGCAAAAACACTAAATACAAAAGATACAGTGGAGTGTAGAAATAACACTCAACGTTTACGTTTACGTGAATTTTTTTATGGATTAATTTATATTTCTGTTTTAATTGGTGGATTTAGTATCTTATAGGTACAAATTCATAATTAGGTGTCCATGAAGCAAAAATGATCAAAGAGTAAGAAAAGTGTGACACCCCTCTCTCGATTACCCTTATTATATGTAATCTCAGCGGAAGACTTTTGAAAACATGATTTTTTGTGGATATAAATTTACGTGAAAATTTTTTCTTTTTAAATCAGAGGGAGAGAGGGCACAGCTTGCTAAACCCTAATCGATCAATTAACACCAATGCATGCTAAATGCAAGGCTAGAAATTAACTAGGCATGATGGACTTAATGCAAATGCGGACAGATTCAATGCAGAAGCTTTAAAAATTAATTCCTCTTAAACTACTCATGCAAATGACCCCAAAATAATACCATACCATCTAACACGGGTCTAGATCACTCAGTTAAAACAGATTTGAAAGATGCATGGCCATTTAGGAGAAATAAATAAAATGGCACAGTCACTCAGTTTAAAAATCCAGAACAGGGGAGGGAGTTTTGAAAATTCATAATAAATTCCTCACTGACCCAAAAACTACCAGATTTTACCCCAAGGCAGAAAGATAAGTTTAAAACATTTTCCAAGTGGAAACAAGGCATTTGAGTGAGTAAAACTCCAGTTATACCAGAAAACACCCGAATGACCCTGTTTCAATGCAGTAGTGAGAATTAAATCATAACTAAATGAATACTTACCCAAATCATGCACAAGACCTATCAATATGATGAGAACAGAGAGATCAGAGACTCCTAAAATTTCATAATTTTCTAAGCAGAGCACCTATATGAAAATGATTTTAGAACATGGAGGTAAAATACGAAGACATTACTAGCCGAAAGCATGCATACATATAAATAGTGAAAATTTGCTTTCGCTTACAAAAGACTACGGATTACCGATTAATTATCCAAAATAGGGTAATCCTAATTACTATTACACATATCGTCTTTTAATAATTTCCACCGATCGGAGGAAGCGAACGGTAGAAAATACCTAAAATCGTATCAAAAGTTTTTATAAGCATATTATACGAATAAAACCACATAACTAGATTAAGAGCCAACACTATCCACAACCCCTCCATACGATCTCCTTCCGATTCTCGAGCTCGATCCCCAACTTCACTCCTCGGGCCCTAAATCGGGCATACCTACAAACATACAACACCTATATGAGTCTTTGAGGACTCAATGAGAATCTTGAAGTAATATCGAATACACATAGCACATAGAGTATGCATATATCTATACATATATATACATACATATATCTTATACATGAACATACAACATGAAGTAAAACAATCATATACTTCCCTTTTTCGTCGGCGTTCTTCATTCACATAATTGCCACACGCATAGAGTGAGATAATTCCCACCTTTATAACCCTATGCCATGACACGTATTGAAGATTATAGAAGGAATTTCCCACCTTTATAACCCTACGGTCCCAAGACCATAGAGTGAGATTTCCCCCCCTATATCATCAACACCATAATGCAACATGCATGACATGAAAAATTGTCGGGAATCCCTCGGAAGAGCCAATCTAAGTTACCGGTAAATAACCCCATATAATTCGAACCATGACTAACTACGTGGGATCAAACCACCCCTAGGCCCTACGGTACCGGCTCGCCGTACCCGAGAAATTTACCGTAACCTCGAAAGACATTCCAACATAGTTTTATTTTTTTTTTAAATTCATGACACTTAATGCACCCACCCATGCACCCTTTCTACTTACCTTTCTCTCATCTTCACACCCAATGATTCACATAAGCAAGCAAGAGCACATAGGAGCACATAGAAAATACACATAAAGTTTCACAAAATCATTTAGTCATAAAAACATAGAAATAACCGAAATCTTAACATGCAAAAACATTCTAACATCAAAGTTCACTAGATCTAGCATTTTTACAAGGATAAAATTCAAGACTTCCATCTTTACATTTATTCAAGCAAATACACTAGATCTTCACATGCAAGAGTATTTTAAATCAAATTAGCACAAATCCTTAGTTCTTAACCATTTTTCATAGAAAACACTAGATCTTAACATGCAAGACTTTAGATCAACCATCAATCACTAGATCTTAACATGCAAGACCTTGGATCGACAATCAATCACCAACCTTAACATGCAAGGCCTTAAAACAACAATCAACACAAGATCAACACATGCAAAACACAAAATAAACCACATAAGCAATTTTAAGCATTTTACCCAAAAAAATTCGAAGTTCCTTAGTTAAGTCAAAAATTCATTTTCTTTTCACAAATCAACAATCAAACACTAGATCAACACATGCAAGGCACTAATTAAACCAAATAAGCCATTTAAAACATTTTTCCCCAAATTTTCGAAAGTTTCATGGCTAGGCCAAAAATTCATTTTCTTTTCAAAAATCAACAATCAAATACTAGATCAACACATGCAAGGCACTAATTAAGCCAAACAAGCCATTTAAAACATTTTTCCCCAATTTTCGAAAAATCATAGAACTTCAAGAACAAAGTCATCTTTTCAAAATACTAACATGCAATCATCATCTAAAACATATAATCAAATAATATGCAAGAATCAACAAATAAATCACATAAAAATACATAAAAACCGAAAATACTAGTGGTGTTGTAGGTTTGAGCAAGAATTCAAGAATTCTCACCTATACTCTTTAGGGGAAGGATTTGTTAGCTCTTTTCTCTCTAATACAAGAAGAGATAAAGAATTAGATTACAAAACAATATGAAGAAGGAAGAGAGGAAATTTTCGAATAAGAGAGGAGATGAAGCTCTTACATTCAAATTCAAGAATCTCTTGAAGAAAATATTTTGAGCTTCTTCTACTACTAATTTCGAAAATGGAAGAAGAAAGAAGAGAAGAGAGATTTCTTAGGATTGTAGTGGGGAGATGAGAAAACACTTGGTAATGGGTTCTATTTATAGAATGAGGAGGCTTGCAACCTTAATGGGTAAGTATTGAGGAGGGGCTTCTTGGCAATTAAATCTTTAGGTGGGTTGGGGGTGATTTTGCAATTTTCGAAAATAGGAGTGGTGGTGGTTCTTGGGTGGTTCAAGCTTGAGAAAATGGTGGCTATGGTGGTGGTGGTGTGGCTGCCGAAATGAAGAGGAAGAAGGGAGAAGAAGAAAGACCTTTGGTCTTACTTAAAGTGGAGTGAAAAGCATGCCTAGTCTATAAAGTAGGGAACTAGGCTTGGGTATTTCTTTCTATGCTCAAAGTACAACCACACTAATGCATGTTTTTCTACCAATTAATATGCAAAATTTAAAAATCATGTGTGTGTGTGTGAGGTGTCCGAAAATTCAAGAAATGTGGGGAGGATTTTCAAATTTTCGACATTAATTAAAAATCCTAAAATGCATGATAAAAAAATTTATTTTCTAAAATTTTGTGCATGCATAAATATGATGAAATGCTCATTTAAATTACATGCAAGAATAAAATCCTAGTTTATGAAAGATAATTTATTTCGACATACTATTTCGAAATATTTCCTAAGCAAATAATTCACATAATCACCTAATTCACATAAATACTAATCATGCAAGAATTATTATAAATTCTAATTTCACAAATATGCACATAAAGGTGGTAAAAATTATTTTACCGAAAATGCGGGGTGTTACAAAAAGAGTTGCAATTAGGAAAATAAAATCAAATTAGAAGAGAGGATCCCTCAACATCTTCGGTAGTGTCCACGAAGTCGAGCATAACATTCTCATCCGGACTCCAAATCAACTGGTTCCGGCGGAATTAGAAAGCTATTTTAGTTGGCTACAATTCCTGTCTAATGTCAAATTTCCAAATTCGGACTCGAACATGGTCGAAATTGGATTCCAAAAGCGATCATGAAAATACGTGCTACAGTTCGAGGACACGAATGCGCATCAAGAAACGTGCACAAAAACACTCGCTACAAAATATACGCACATAAGTAAAAGTACAAAAGCATGCACTAAAGTACTCACGCAAAAGTGCATTCGCAAAAAGGATCACGAAAACACAAACTACAATCCTAGGACATTAATACAAATCAACAAACATGCACAAACACACTCGCTCAAATGGACATGCACAAACGTACATGTAAAAAAACATGCGCAAAAGTACATTCGCAACAACGTTCTTAAAAACACGAAATACAACACTAGGGCTTTAATACGCATAACCAAACAATAGCAAAAACACTAAATACAAAAGATACAATGGAGTGTAGAAATAACACTCAACGTTTACGTTTACGTGAATTTTTTTATGGATTAATTTATATTTCTATTTTAATTGGTGGATTTAGTATCTTATAGGTACAAATTCATAATTAGGTGTCCATGAAGCAACAATGATCAAAGAGTAAGAAAATAGTGGCAATTAGGAAAATAAAATCAAATTAGAAGAGAGGATCCCTCAACATCTTCGGTAGTGTGCACGAAGTCGAGCATAACTTTCTCATCCGGACTCCAAATCAACTGGTTCCGGCGGAATTAGAAAGCTATTTTAGCTGGCTACAATTCCTGTTTAATGTCAAATTGCCAAATTCGGACTCGAACCAAGTAACAATTGGATTCCAAAAGCGATCATGAAAATACGTGCTACAGTTCGAGGACACGAATGCGCATCAAGAAACGTGCACAAAAACACTCGCTGCAAAATATACGCACATAAGTAAAAGTACAAAAGCATGCACTAAAGTACTCACGCAAAAGTGCATTCGCAAAAAGGATCACGAAAACACAAACTACAATCCTAGGACATTAATACAAATCAACAAACATGCACAAACACACTCGCTCAAATGGACATGCACAAACGTACATGTAAAAAAACATGCGCAAAAGTACATTCGCAACAACGTTCTTAAAAACACGAAATACAACACTAGGACTTTAATACGCATAACCAAACAATAGCAAAAACACTAAATACAAAAGATACAATGGAGTGTAGAAATAACACTCAACGTTTACGTTTACGTGGATTTTTTTATGGATTAATTTATATTTCTGTTTTAATTGGTGGATTTAGTATCTTATAGGTACAAATTCATAATTAGGTGTCCATGAAGCAAAAATGATCAAAGAGTAAGAAAAGAGTGGCAATTAGGAAAATAAAATCAAATTAGAAGAGAGGATCCCTCAACATCTTCGGTAGTGTGCACGAAGTCGAGCATAACTTTCTCATCCGGACTCCAAATCAACTGGTTCCGGCGGCATTAGAAAGCTATTTTAGCTGGCTACAATTCCTGTCTAATGTCAAATTACCAAATTCGGACTCGAACCAAGTCACAATTGGATTCCAAAAGCGATCATGAAAATACGTGCTACAGTTCGAGGACACGAATGCGCACCAAGAAACGTGCACAAAAACACTCGCTACAAAATATACGCACATAAGTAAAAGTACAAAAGCATGCACTAAAGTACTCACGCAAAAGTGCATTCGCAAAAAGGATCACGAAAACACAAACTACAATCCTAGGACATTAATACAAATCAACAAACACGCACAAACACACTCGCTCAAATGGACATGCACAAACGTACATGTAAAAAAACATGCGCAAAAGTACATTCGCAACAACGTTCTTAAAAACACGAAATACAACACTAGGACTTCAATACGCATAACCAAACAATAGCAAAAACACTAAATACAAAAGATACAGTGGAGTGTAGAAATAACACTCAACGTTTACGTTTACGTGGATTTTTTTATGGATTAATTTATATTTCTGTTTTAATTGGTGGATTTAGTATCTTATAGGTACAAATACATAATTAGGTGTCCATGAAGCAAAAATGATCAAAGAGTAAGAAAAGAGTTGCAATTAGGAAAATAAAATCAAATTAGAAGAGAGGATCCCTCAACATCTTCGGTAGTGTCCACGAAGTCGAGCATAACTTTCTCATCCGGACTCCAAATCATCTGGTTCCGGCGGCATTAGAAAGCTATTTTAGCTGGCTACAATTCCTGTCCAATGTCAAATTGCCAAATTCGGACTCGAACATGGTCGAAATTGGATTCCAAAAGCGATCATTAAAATTCGTGCTACAGTTCGAGGACACGAATGCGCATCAAGAAACGTGCACAAAAACACTCGCTACAAAATATACGCACATAAGTAAAAGTACAAAAGCATGCACTAAAGTACTCACGCAAAAGTGCATTCGCAAAAAGGATCACGAAAACACAAACTACAATCCTAGGACATTAATACAAATCAACAAACATGCACAAACACACTCGCTCAAATGGACATGCACAAACGTACATGTAAAAAAACATGCGCAAAAGTACATTCGCAACAACGTTCTTAAAAACACGAAATACAACACTAGGGCTTTAATACGCATAACCAAACAATAGCAAAAACACTAAATACAAAAGATACAATGGAGTGTAGAAATAACACTCAACGTTTACGTTTACGTGAATTTTTTTATGGATTAATTTATATTTCTATTTTAATTGGTGGATTTAGTATCTTATAGGTACAAATTCATAATTAGGTGTCCATGAAGCAACAATGATCAAAGAGTAAGAAAATAGTGGCAATTAGGAAAATAAAATCAAATTAGAAGAGAGGATCCCTCAACATCTTCGGTAGTGTGCACGAAGTCGAGCATAACTTTCTCATCCGGACTCCAAATCAACTGGTTCCGGCGGAATTAGAAAGCTATTTTAGCTGGCTACAATTCCTGTTTAATGTCAAATTGCCAAATTCGGACTCGAACCAAGTAACAATTGGATTCCAAAAGCGATCATGAAAATACGTGCTACAGTTCGAGGACACGAATGCGCATCAAGAAACGTGCACAAAAACACTTGCTGCAAAATATACGCACATAAGTAAAAGTACAAAAGCATGCACTAAAGTACTCACGCAAAAGTGCATTCGCAAAAAGGATCACGAAAACACAAACTACAATCCTAGGACATTAATACAAATCAACAAACATGCACAAACACACTCGCTCAAATGGACATGCACAAACGTACATGTAAAAAAATATGCGCAAAAGTACATTCGCAACAACGTTCTTAAAAACACGAAATACAACACTAGGACTTTAATAGGCATAACAAAACAATAGCAAAAACACTAAATACAAAAGATACAGTTGAGTGTAGAAATAACACTCAACGTTTACGTTTACGTGGATTTTTTTATGGATTAATTTATATTTCTGTTTTAATTGGTGGATTTAGTATCTTATAGGTACAAATACATAATAAGGTGTCCATGAAGCAAAAATGATCAAAGAGTAAGAAAAGAGTTGCAATTAAGAAAATAAAATCAAATTAGAAGAGAGGATCCCTCAACATCTTCGGTAGTGTCCATGAAGTCGAGCATAACTTTCTCATCCGGACTCCAAATCAACTGGTTCCGGCGGCATTAGAAAGCTATTTTAGCTGGCTACAATTCCTGTCTAATGTCATATTTCCAAATTCAGACTCGAACATGGTCGAAATTTGATTCCAAAAGCGATCATGAAAATACGTGCTACAGTTCGAGGACACGAATGCGCATCAAGAAACGTGCACAAAAACACTCGCTACAAAATATACGCACATAAGTAAAAGTACAAAAGCATGCACAAAAGTACTCACGCAAAAGTGCATTCGCAAAAAGGATCACGAAAACACAAACTACAATCCTAGGACATTAATACAAATCAACAAACATGCACAAACACACTCGCTCAAACGGACATGCACAAACTTACATGTAAAAAAACATGCGCAAAAGTACATTCGCAACAACGTTCTTAAAAACACGAAATACAACACTAGGACTTTAATAGGCATAACAAAACAATAGCAAAAACACTAAATACAAAAGATACAGTTGAGTGTGAAATAACACTCAACGTTTACGTTTACGTGGATTTTTTTATGGATTAATTTATATTTCTGTTTTAATTGGTGGATTTAGTATCTTATAGGTACAAATACATAATTAGGTGTCCATGAAGCAAAAATGATCAAAGAGTAAGAAAAGAGTTGCAATTAGGAAAATAAAATCAAATTAGAAGAGAGGATCCCTCAACATCTTCGGTAGTGTCCACGAAGTCGAGCATAACTTTCTCATCCGGACTCCAAATTATCTGGTTCCTGCGGCATTAGAAAGCTATTTTAGCTGGCTACAATTCCTGTCTAATGTCAAATTGCCAAATTCGGACTCGAACATGGTCGAAATTGGATTCCAAAAGCGATCATTAAAATTCGTGCTACAGTTCGAGGACACGAATGCGCATCAAGAAACGTGCACAAAAACACTCGCTACAAAATATACGCACATAACTAAAAGTACAAAAGCATGCACTAAAGTACTCACGCAAAAGTGCATTCGCAAAAAGGATCACGAAAACACAAACTACAATCCTAGGACATTAATACAAATCAATAAACATGCACAAACACACTCGCTCAAATGGACATGCACAAACGTACATGTAAAAAAACATGCGCAAAAGTACATTCGCAACAACGTTCTTAAAAACACGAAATACAACACTAGGGCTTTAATACGCATAACCAAACAATAGCAAAAACACTAAATACAAAAGATACAATGGAGTGTAGAAATAACACTCAACGTTTACGTTTACGTGAATTTTTTTATGGATTAATTTATATTTCTATTTTAATTGGTGGATTTAGTATCTTATAGGTACAAATTCATAATTAGGTGTCCATGAAGCAACAATGATCAAAGAGTAAGAAAATAGTGGCAATTAGGAAAATAAAATCAAATTAGAAGAGAGGATCCCTCAACATCTTCGGTAGTGTGCACGAAGTCGAGCATAACTTTCTCATCCGGACTCCAAATCAACTGGTTCCGGCGGAATTAGAAAGCTATTTTAGCTGGCTACAATTCCTGTTTAATGTCAAATTGCCAAATTCGGACTCGAACCAAGTAACAATTGGATTCCAAAAGCGATCATGAAAATACGTGCTACAGTTCGAGGACACGAATGCGCATCAAGAAACGTGCACAAAAACACTCGCTGCAAAATATACGCACATAAGTAAAAGTACAAAAGCATGCACTAAAGTACTCACGCAAAAGTACATTCGCAAAAAGGATCACGAAAACACAAACTACAATCCTAGGACATTAATACAAATCAACAAACATGCACAAACACACTCGCTCAAATGGACATGCACAAACGTACATGTAAAAAAATATGCGCAAAAGTACATTCGCAACAACGTTCTTAAAAACACGAAATACAACACTAGGACTTTAATAGGCATAACAAAACAATAGCAAAAACACTAAATACAAAAGATACAGTTGAGTGTAGAAATAACACTCAACGTTTACGTTTACGTGGATTTTTTTATGGATTAATTTATATTTCTGTTTTAATTGGTGGATTTAGTATCTTATAGGTACAAATACATAATAAGGTGTCCATGAAGCAAAAATGATCAAAGAGTAAGAAAAGAGTTGCAATTAAGAAAATAAAATCAAATTAGAAGAGAGGATCCCTCAACATCTTCGGTAGTGTCCACGAAGTCGAGCATAACTTTCTCATCCGGACTCCAAATCATCTGGTTCCGGCGGCATTAGAAAGCTATTTTAGCTGGCTACAATTCCTGTCCAATGTCAAATTGCCAAATTCGGACTCGAACATGGTCGAAATTGGATTCCAAAAGCGATCATTAAAATTCGTGCTACAGTTCGAGGACACGAATGCGCATCAAGAAACGTGCACAAAAACACTCGCTACAAAATATACGCACATAAGTAAAAGTACAAAAGCATGCACTAAAGTACTCACGCAAAAGTGCATTCGCAAAAATGATCACGAAAACACAAACTACAATCCTAGGACATTAATACAAATCAACAAACATGCACAAACACACTCGCTCAAATGGACATGCACAAACGTACATGTAAAAAAACATGCGCAAAAGTACATTCGCAACAACGTTCTTAAAAACACGAAATACAACACTAGGACTTTAATACGCATAACCAAACAATAGCAAAAACACTAAATACAAAAGATACAATGGAGTGTAGAAATAACACTCAACGTTTACGTTTACGTGAATTTTTTTATGGATTAATTTATATTTCTATTTTAATTGGTGGGGGGATTTAGTATCTTTATAGTACAAATTCATAATTAGGTGTCCATGAAGCACCA
>NW_012193611.1:42350-64151 GCF_000504015.1 Erythranthe guttata
GACACGAATGCGCATCAAAAAACGTGCACAAAAACACTCGCTACAAAATATACACACATAAGTAAAAGTACAAAAGCATGCACAAAAGTACTCACGCAAAAGTGCATTCGCAAAAAGGATCACGAAAACACAAACTACAATCCTAGGACATTAATACAAATCAACAAACATGCACAAACACACTCGCTCAAATGGACATGCACAAACGTACATGTAAAAAAACATGCGCAAAAGTTCATTCGCAACAACGTTCTTAAAAACACGAAATACAACACTAGGACTGTAATACGCATAACCAAACAATAGCAAAAACACTAAATACAAAAGATACAATGGAGTGTAGAAATAACACTCAACGTTTACGTTTACGTGAATTTTTTTATGGATTAATTTATATTTCTATTTTAATTGGTGGATTTAGTATCTTATAGGTACAAATTCATAATTAGGTGTCCATGAAGCAAAAATGATCAAAGAGTAAGAAAAGAGTGGCAATTAGGAAAATAAAATCAAATTAGAAGAGAGGATCCCTCAACATCTTCGGTAGTGTGCACGAAGTCGAGCATAACTTTCTCATCCGGACTCCAAATCAACTGGTTCCGGCGGTATTAGAAAGCTATTTTAGCTGGCTACAATTCCTGTTTAATGTCAAATTACCAAATTCGGACTCGAACCAAGTCACAATTGGATTCCAAAAGCGATCATGAAAATACGTGCTACAGTTCGAGGACACGAATGCGCATCAAGAAACGTGCACAAAAACACTCGCTACAAAATATACGCACATAAGTAAAAGTACAAAAGCATGCACTAAAGTACTCACGCAAAAGTGCATTCGCAAAAAGGATCACGAAAACACAAACTACAATCCTAGGACATTAATACAAATCAACAAACATGCACAAACACACTCGCTCAAATGGACATGCACAAACGTACATGTAAAAAAACATGCGCAAAAGTACATTCGCAACAACGTTCTTAAAAACACGAAATACAACAACACTAGGACTTTAATACGCATAACCAAACAATAGCAAAAACACTAAATACAAAAGATACTGTGGAGTGTAGAAATAACACTCAACGTTTACGTTTACGTGGATTTTTTTATGGATTAATTTATATTTCTATTTTAATTGGTGGATTTAGTATCTTATAGGTACAAATTCATAATTAGGTGTCCATGAAACAAAAATGATCAAAGAGTAAGAAAAGAGTTGCAATTAGGAAAGTAAAATCAAATTAGAAGAGAGGATCCCTCAACATCTTCGGTAGTGTCCACGAAGTCGAGCATAACTTTCTCATCCGGACTCCAAATCAACTAGTTACGGCGGCATTAGAAAGCTATTTTAGCTGGCTACAATTCCTGTCTAATGTCATATTTCCAAATTCGGACTCGAACATGGTCGAAATTGGATTCAAAAAGCGATCATGAAAATACGTGCTACAGTTCGAGGACACGAATGCGCATCAAACACACGAGTCAGGCACAACATTCTTAAATATACGCACATAAGTAAAAGTACAAAAGCATGCACAAAAGTACTCACGCAAAAGTGCATTCGCAAAAAGGATCACGAAAACACAAACTACAATCCTAGGACATTAATACAAATCAACAAACATGCACAAACACACTCGCTCAAATGGACATGCACAAACGTACATGTAAAAAAACATGCGCAAAAGTACATTCGCAACAACGTTCTTAAAAACACGAAATACAACAACACTAGGACTTTAATACGCATAACCAAACAATAGCAAAAACACTAAATACAAAAGATACTGTGGAGTGTAGAAATAACACTCAACGTTTACGTTTACGTGGATTTTTTTATGGATTAATTTATATTTCTGCTTTAATTGGTGGATTTAGTATCTTATAGGTACAAATTCATAATTAGGTGTCCATGAAACAAAAATGATCAAAGAGTAAGAAAAGAGTTGCAATTAGGAAAGTAAAATCAAATTAGAAGAGAGGATCCCTCAACATCTTCGGTAGTGTCCACGAAGTCGAGCATAACTTTCTCATCCGGACTCGAAATCAACTGGTTACGGCGGCATTAGAAAGCTATTTTAGCTGGCTACAAGTCCTGTCTAATGTCATATTTCCAAATTCGGACTCGAACATGGTCAAAATTGGATTCCAAAAGCGATCATGAAAATACGTGCTACAGTTCGAGGACACGAACGCGCATCAAGAAACGTGCACAAAAACACTCGCTACAAAATATACGCACATAAGTAAAAGTACAAAAGCATGCACAAAAGTACTCACGCAAAAGTGCATTCGCAAAAAGGATCACGAAAACACAAACTACAATCCTAGGACATTAATACAAATCAACAAACATGCACAAACACACTCGCTCAAATGGACATGCACAAACGTACATGTAAAAAAACATGCGCAAAAGTACATTCGCAACAACGTTCTTAAAAACACGAAATACAACAACACTAGGACTTTAATACGCATAACCAAACAATAGCAAAAACACTAAATACAAAAGATACTGTGGAGTGTAGAAATAACACTCAACGTTTACGTTTACGTGGATTTTTTTATGGATTAATTTATATTTCTGCTTTAATTGGTGGATTTAGTATCTTATAGGTACAAATTCATAATTAGGTGTCCATGAAACAAAAATGATCAAAGAGTAAGAAAAGAGTTGCAATTAGGAAAGTAAAATCAAATTAGAAGAGAGGATCCCTCAACATCTTCGGTAGTGTCCACGAAGTCGAGCATAACTTTCTCATCCGGACTCGAAATCAACTGGTTACGGCGGCATTAGAAAGCTATTTTAGCTGGCTACAAGTCCTGTCTAATGTCATATTTCCAAATTCGGACTCGAACATGGTCGAAATTGGATTCCAAAAGCGACCATTAAAATTCGTGCTACAGTTCGAGGACACGAATGCGCATCAAGAAACGTGCAGAAAAACACTCGCTACAAAATATACGCACATAAGTAAAAGTACAAAAGCATGCACTAAAGTACTCACGCAAAAGTGCATTCGCAAAAAGGATCACGAAAACACAAACTACAGTCCTAGGACATTAATACAAATCAACAAACATGCACAAACACACTCGCTCAAATGGACATGCACAAACGTACATGTAAAAAAACATGCGCAAAAGTACATTCGCAACAACGTTCTTAAAAACACGAAATACAACACTAGGACTTTAATACGCATAACCAAACAATAGCAAAAACACTAAATACAAAAGATACAATGGAGTGTAGAAATAACACTCAACGTTTACGTTTACGTGAATTTTTTTATGGATTAATTTATATTTCTATTTTAATTGGTGGATTTAGTATCTTATAGGTACAAATACATAATTAGGTGTCCATGAAGCAAAAATGATCAAAGAGTAAGAAAAGAGTTGCAATTAGGAAAATAAAATCAAATTAGAAGAGAGGATCCCTCAACATCTTCGGTAGTGTCCACGAAGTCGAGCATAACTTTCTCATCCGGACTCCAAATCATCTGGTTCCGGCGGCATTAGAAAGCTATTTTAGCTGGCTACAATTCCTGTTTAATGTCAAATTACCAAATTCGGACTCTAACCAAGTCACAATTGGATTCCAAAAGCGATCATGAAAATACGTGCTACAGTTCGAGGACAGGAATGCGCATCAAGAAACGTGCACAAAAACACTCGCTACAAAGTATACGCACATAAGTAAAAGTACAAAAGCATGCACTAAAGAACTCACGCAAAAGTGCATTCGCAAAAAGGATCACGAAAACACAAACTACAATCCTAGGACATTAATACAAATCAACAAAAATGCACAAACACACTCGCTCAAATGGACATGCACAAACGTACATGTAAAAAAACATGCGCAAAAGTACATTCGCAACAACGTTCTTAAAAACACGAAATACAACACTAGGACTTCAATACGCAGAACCAAACAATAGCAAAAACACTAAATACAAAAGATACAGTGGAGTGTAGAAATAACACTCAACGTTTACGTTTACGTGGATTTTTTTATGGATTAATTTATATTTCTGTTTTAATTGGTGGATTTAGTATCTTATAGGTACAAATTCATAATTAGGTGTCCATGAAGCAAAAATGATCAAAGAGTAAGAAAAGAGTTGCAATTAGGAAAGTAAAATCAAATTAGAAGAGAGGATCCCTCCACATCTTCGGTAGTGTCCACGAAGTCGAGCATAACTTTCTCATCCGGACTCCAAATCAACTGTTTCCGGCGGCATAAGAAAGCTATTTTAGCTGGCTACAATTCCTGTCTAATGTCATATTTCCAAATTCGGACTCGAACATGGTCGAAATTGGATTCCAAAAGCGATTATGAAAATACGTGCTACAGTTCGAGGACACGAATGTGCATCAAAAAACGTGCACAAAAACACTCGCTACAAAATATACGCACATAAGTAAAAGTACAAATGCATGCACAAAAGTACTCACGCAAAAGTGCATTCGCAAAAAGGATCACGAAAACACAAACTACAATCCTAGGACATTAATACAAATCAACAAACATGCACAAACACACTCGCTCAAATGGACATGCACAAACGTACATGTAAAAAAATATGCGCAAAAGTACATTCGCAACAACGTTCTTAAAAACACGAAATACAACACTAGGACTTCAATACGCATAACCAAACAATAGCAAAAACACTAAATACAAAAGATACAGTGGAGTGTAGAAATAACACTCAACGTTTACGTTTACGTGGATTTTTTTATGGATTAATTTATATTTCTGTTTTAATTGGTGGATTTTTTTATGGATTAATTTATATTTCTGTTTTAATTGGTGGATTTAGTATCTTATAGGTACAAATTCATAATTAGGTGTTCATGAAGTAAAAATGATCAAAGAGTAAGAAAAGAGTTGCAATTAGGAAAGTAAAATCAAATTAGAAGAGAGGATCCCTCCACATCTTCGGTAGTGTCCACGAAGTCGAGCATAACTTTCTCATCCGGACTCCAAATCAACTGGTTGCGGCGGAATAAGAAAGCTATTTTAGCTGGCTACAATTCCTGTCTAACGTCAAATTTCCAAATTCGGACTCGAACCAAGTCGAAATTGGATTCCAAAAGCGATCATGAAAATACGTGCTACAGTTCGAGGACACGAATGCGCATCAAGAAACGTGCACAAAAACACTCGCTACAAAATATACGCACATAAGTAAAAGTACAAAAGCATGCACTAAAGTACTCACGCAAAAGTGCATTCGCAAAAAGGATCACGAAAACACAAACTACAATCCTAGGACATTAATACAAATCAACAAACATGCACAAACACACTCGCTCAAATGGACATGCACAAACGTACATGTAAAAAAACATGCGCAAAAGTACATTCGCAACAACGTTCTTAAAAACACGAAATACAACACTAGGACTTTAATACGCATAACCAAACAATAGCAAAAACACTAAATACAAAAGATACAATGGAGTGAAGAAATAACACTCAACGTTTACGTTTACGTGAATTTTTTTATGGATTAATTTATATTTCTATTTTAATTGGTGGATTTAGTATCTTATCGGTACAAATTCATAATTAGGTGTCCATGAAGCAAAAATGATCAAAGAGTAAGAAAAGAGTTGCAATTAGGAAAATAAAATCAAATTAGAAGAGAGGATCCCTCAACATCTTCGGTAGTGTCCACGAAGTCGAGCATAACTTTCTCATCCGGACTCCAAATCAACTGGTTCCGGCGGAATAAGAAAGCTATTTTAGCTGGCTACAATTCCTGTCTAATGTCAACTTTCCAAATTCGGACTCGAACCAAGTCGAAATTGGATTCCAAAAGCGATCATGAAAATACGTGCTACCGTTCGAGGACACGAATGCGCATCAAGAAACGTGCACAAAAACACTCGCTACAAAATATACGCACAAAAGCATGCAAAAAAGTACTGACGCAAAAGTGCATTGGCAAAAAGGATCAGGAAAACACAAACTACAATCCTAGGACATTAATACAAATCAACAAACATGCACAAACACATTCGCTCAAATGGACATGCACAAACGTACATGTAAAAAAATATGCGCAAAAGTACATTCGCAACAACGTTCTTAAAAACTCGAAATACAATACTAGGACTTTAATAAGCATACCAAAACAATAGCAAAAACACTAAATACAAAAGATACAGTTGAGTGTAGAAATAACACTCAACGTTTACGTTTACGTGGATTTTTTTATGGCTTAATTAATATTTCTGTTTTAATTGGTGGATTTAGTATCTTATAGGTACAAATACATAATTAGGTGTCTATGAAGCAAAAATGATCAAAGAGTAAGAAACGAGTTGCAATTAGGAAAATAAAATCAAATTAGAAGAGAGGATCCCTCAACATCTTCATAAAATCAAATTAGAAGAGAGGATCCCTCAACATCTTCGGTAGTGTCCACGTAGTCAAGCATAACTTTCTCATCCGGACTCCAAATCAACTGGTTCCGGCGGCATTAGAAAGCTATTTTAGCTGGCTACATTTCCTGTCTAATGTCAAATTTCCAAATTCGGACTCGAACCTGGTCAAAATTGATACGTGCTACAGTTCGAGGACACGAATGCGCATCAAGAAACGTGCACAAAAACACTCGCTGCAAAATATACGCACATAAGTAAAAGTACAAAAGCATGCACAAAAGTACTCACGCAAAAGTGCATTCGCAAAAAGGATCACGAAAACACAAACTACAATCCTAGGACATTAATACAAATCAACAAACATGCACAAACACACTCGCTCAAATAGACATGCACAAACGTACATGTAAAAAAATATGCGCAAAAGTTCATTCGCAACAACGTTTTTATAATCAACGAAATACAACACTAGGACTTTAATACGCATAACCAAACAATAGCAAAAACACTAAATACAAAAGATACAGCTACACTCAACGTTTACGTTTACGTGGATTTTTTTATGGATTAATTTATATTTCTGTTTAATTGGTGGATTTAGTATCTTATAGGTACAAATACATAATTAGGTGTCCATGAAGCAAAAATGATCAAAGAGTAAGAAAAGAGTTGCAATTAGGAAAATAAAATCAAATTGGAAGAGAGGATCCCTCAACATCTTCGGTAGTGTCTACTAAGTCGAGCATAACTTTCTCATCCGGACTCCAAATCAACTGGTTCCGGCGACATTAGAAAGTTATTTTAGCTGGCTACAATTCCTGTCTAATGTCAAATTTCCAAATTCGGACTCGAACATGGTCAATATTTGATTCCAAAAGCGATCACGAAAATACGTGCTACAGTTCGAGGACACGAATGCGCATCAAGAAACGTGCACAAAAACACTCGCTGCAAAATATACGCACATAAGTAAAAGTACAAAAGCATGCACAAAAGTACTCACGCAAAAGTGCATTCGCAAAAAGGATCACGAAAACACAAACTACAATCCTAGGACATTAATACAAATCAACAAACATGCACAAACACACTCGCTCAAATGGACATGCACAAATGTACATGTAAAAAAACATGCGCAAAAGTACATTCGCAACAACATTCTTAAAAACACGAAATACAATACTAGGTGTAATGCCCAATCATCCGTACATGGCCAATAACAAGCATATTGCATCAATGCATGTAATTATAATTCATTATTCATGATGCATGATCACGACTACTTGCTACACATGGGCCATAATTGTGTTTTAATGCGTGATCGAATACTTTTCTTAAAATGTGCTGATACATGATACATGTTATTGAACTCCTATTTTATGACTTAACATGAGACTTAAGTGATTTATTGTAGTGAGAAGCTCAGTTTCTCGGTTAAGAAGGGATCAATGTGCTAAACGCTGATATATTTGTCTTAATTGCAGTTCTACATTTTAATTACATTTTAATATGATTAATTACATATGTAATTACTTGAAGTAACTCATATTAGACTAAAAGCAAAAGTATGCAAAAGGGTGCAATTTGATTGGTTGGTTGACTAGGTTGCACAAGACCATTCTCAAATTGTTTACACTTGATTATAATGAGTAAGCATCAGCCCATATCTTATCTCAAGCTAGAAAAACGTGGAGGAACCACAAGAATCCAGCAAATATAAGCCTTCCAATCATCATCCTCCATTTGGCCTAGTTGGAAATGGGTAGATAAGTGAAGACTTTTGTGTTTTGGTCTTCATTTCACTTGTCTTCTTCCAAAAAACGACCAGACCTATTTCCTTCAGCTTCTCTTCATATTTCTTCACTTCCATCCTCACATAAGAGAACATCAAACATAAGAACTCATAGAAGTAGAGCTAGAACAAGTTCTGCACCTTTTCTAGATGAAAATCCTACGTTTTGAAGTTTGAATTCAACTATAATCAAGGACTCTAGCACAGCCTATATGAGACTGATCTTTTCACTTCATAGACCATATTGAACTTGAGGTAAGTTGAAGCTTTCATTTGCTCATCATAAGAACCTAATTATGTGTGTTTTAATGTGACTTTTGCTATGTGTTCTCCATGATGTTTGAATGATTGATGAGTCATAGTGATATGAAAGAATATCTTTTGAAAATGGGAGTATGGTACTTGATTGATGGTCGAGTAGGCAAGGGACGCGGGAGGAACCGGCGGACCCAACACATGGTGGCAAATACCTGAGGTCGAAAGACCAGTATGGAAAACCCACAATTAAAGAAATGAAATACGGCTAATACCTGAGGTCGAAAGGCCGGTATGGAAACCCCCGTATTATCTATTGGCCAAATATGATGAACAGATTCTGAAAACGAAAGCCTATTGCTATCAGTCAAGTACCACACTTCAAGGGTACCCGATAAAGAGAAGGATTTCAAAGAAAAGGATCACAAACAAAGTCATAGATGTGATATTGTACATATTGAATGAATAACGTGTTGTGTGATATATTGCTATTACATCAGTTTCAACTTGCTGAGCCATTAGCTCATTAGGTTCTTATGATGCAGGTAATGATGTACATGTTTAGAAGTTGACCTAGCCAAGAGCGGCCAGACAGAGATTTGTTCATATGCCATGCTTCGAGCCATTTTTGTAGCCGAGCTAGAAACTCTGATTTCGTTTTGTTAGCCGCTCTCTATTATGGTTTTTGTACAATGTAATTTTGTAAACCATGAATATATATATAAGTACAAATTTTGAGAAATTACACAGACTATGAGAAAGTACAAAGTTTGATATCTTTTCAAAGCATATAATGTATTTTTGTATTAAAACCATAATGTTTAAGTATATATATGAAAGTGTAGCATCCCTAACTTAATGGTGGTGATCCGAGTGGATTCTGCTGTTAGGTTGTGGGGCGTTACATTTTGTGGTATCAGAGCGGAGGCTTAAAATCTTTTCTGAAGACAGAAGAAGGCATATGAACATACTTTGGCTGGGAAGCTTGGTTAACTCTCTTCTTATTTACCTATGTGTTTTATTTATTAACATATATATGCCATTGTCATGATTGTGCATTAGTATTGGCTAATGAACGGGATGAGATTCGACAATGTATAGGAAGTAATGGCACCAAAAAGGAAGTCAGGGAATGTTGACCACGAGGGTGACTAAAACTTAGTTGATAATTTAGCTGGTTTGATTCAGCAACAGACTAGAATGCATGGCGAACAGATACAAAAATTGTTCGATATGCAACAGCGAACCCATGAAGAAAACCAACAACCTCCTCCACAAGCTAGACACGATAACTCGCTTACCGTGTATGAGAAGTTTCGTAAAATGGAACCGGTTGATTTCTATGGTGGGTCTGATCCTATGGTTGCAGAAGAATGGGTTAAATCTCTAGATGTCATCTTTGATTACATGCGTATCGAAGATTCCGAAAAAGTACTTTGTGCCATTTTCCTATTGAAGAGAGAAGCTAGAACTTGGTGGGAGGGTACAAAACATGCAGTGGATATGGAGAAGTTGACATGGGAGGCATTCAAAACAATCTTTTATGACAAGTATTTCACGAGGGATGCTCGGTCACTCAAAGTTAAAGAGTTCTTAGAATTGAAGCAGAATGAAATGTCCGTATGTGACTACGTGCGAAAATTCGAGGAGGGTTGCAAGTATGTACCTTACATAGCCAAAGATAACAAAGAAAAGATTGATCACTTCATGAGAGGCCTCAACCCAGTTATTAGAAAAGATGTAAGGATCTCTTCTCCAAACGAGTTTCGACAAGTGGTGGACAACGCATTGATGGCTGACTTTGATGAGAAGGAAATTCAGAAATTTCATCAACAGAAGAGGCAAACTTTTACTCAAAGAACTCAATCTCAATGGAAGAAACCAGAGCAAAAACAGGCCAAGTAAATGAGAAACGCCCTAGAGTTGTACAAAGTTCTACTACAGTTGAAAAGCCCAAGTGTGCCACATGTGGGAAGAATCATTTTGGAGAATGCTATAGCGGTTTAAATCGTTGCTTCAAGTGTAAGAAGCCAGGGCATATTGCAAGGAATTGTCGCACCCCACCAGTCAAAGTTCAAGCGAGAGTGTACGCAATGACTAAAGAACAAGCTGATGCAGATGCATCCGTTGTCTCAGGTACTATTTTGATTTTAGGAACTCCAGCACTTGCATTAATAGACTCAGGATCTACGCATTCATTTGCATCACATTCATTGGTGAGGAGATTGGGCATTATACCAGATACGTTAGATGTGATGTACAATGTGACGACTCCGTCAGGGGAAGAGATGAATTCCAACCAAATGTTGAAACATTGTTCTATTCAGATAAGTGGTAGAACACTGTGTGCGGATCTTGTTGTTTTACCTGTCGCAAATTTTGAGACTATTTTGGGCATGGATTGGCTTACAAAATATTATGCAACCATTAATTGTAATCGGAAGGTTGTCATCTTCCAGCCACCTGGTGAAGAACATTTCGAGTTTGGCAGTCATTCACTTTCATCTTGAATACCATTTATAGCTGCATTGAAGGCTCAAAAGATGAGGAGTAAGGGTTGTGTTGGATACTTGGCTAATGTTATGGACACTTCAGTAGGAACACAATTGCAACCCCAAGATGTGGATGTGGTTGATCAATTTCTTGAGGTATTTTCAGATGACTTACCAGGACTGCCACCGGATCGAGAAATTGAATTTGTTATTGATACGTTGCCCGAAAGTACTCCTATTTCTAAAGCTCCATACAGAATGGCACCAACAGAACTAAAAGAGTTGAAGATTCAACTACAAGACTTGTTGCATAAAGGTCTTATTCGGCCGAGTTATTCTCCTTGGGGAGCACCGGTTTTGTTTGTGAAAAAGAAGGATGGTACATTACGTTTATGCATCGATTATAGAGAACTGAACAAACTTACAATCAAGAACAAATATCGAGTACCCAGAATAGATGATTTGTTTGATCAATTGCAAGGAGCATCAATATTTTCGAAGATCGATTTACGCTCCGTGTATCATCAATTGAAAATAAAGGAGGATGACATACAAAAGACTGCATTTAAAACAAGGTACGGACATTATGAATTTCTAGTCATGCCCTTTGGCTTAACAAATGCCCCCGCAGTTTTTATGGATTTGATGAATAGGGTGTTCAAGGAGTTCCTCGACAAATTTGTGATTGTGTTCATTGATGATATCTTGATCTATTCCCATGATAAAGACGAACATAGAGAACATTTGAGAGTGGTGTTGCATATATTGAAAGAAAGGCAACTATATGCTAAATTTAAGAAGTGCGAGTTTTGGCTTGATCAAGTTGTATTCCTAGGGCATGTCGTGTCCAAGAATGGTATTTCTGTTGACCCGAGTAAGATAGAAGCTGTCAAAAATTGGCCAACACCAACAACTGTATCAGAGGTTAGAAGTTTCTTAGGATTGGCAGGATATTATCGAAGATTTGTTCAGGGGTTTTCCAAGATAGCAACTCCATTAACAATGCTTACACGAAAGAACGTGAAGTATGTATGGACTGATGCATGTGAAAGTAGCTTTCAAGAGTTGAAACGGAGATTGACTACAACTCCTGTTCTCGTCATTCCTTCTGGAACTGGTGTATTCGTAGTGTATAGTGATGCTTCAAAAAATGGATTGGGTGCTGTATTGATGCAACATGGGAATGTTATCGCCTATGATTCAAGACAATTGAAGGAGTATGAGAAGAATTACCCAACTCATGATTTAGAGCTTGCTGCCGTTGTGTTTGCCTTGAAAATTTGGAGGCATTACCTATATGGTGAGAAATGTGAGATTTACACGGATCACAAGAGCTTGAAGTACTTCTTCACTCAGAAAGAATTGAATATGAGACAACGAAGATGGTTAGAACTTGTGAAGGATTATGACTGTGTGATGAACTATCATCTTGGTAAAGCTAATGTAGTTGCAGATGCATTGAGTCGGAAATCTATGTCTTCCTTCCTTGTTATACAGAAACCAATACTACTGGATTTACAAAGATTAGAGCTTGAAATTGTACCTAAAGGGACGGTTAGTTCTTTATCATCTTTAGTATTAAAACTCGTACTGCATGACCGAATCAAAGAGGCTCAGAAAGTGGATAAGTATTTGTCCAGGTTGCGAAGTATGATTGATGCTAATAAGAGGCCGAACTTCTCTATTGGTAACGATGAAATAATTAGATATAAAGGCAGATTGTGTGTTCCTTTTGATGCTAACATAAAGGGCGACATTTTGGAAGAAGCTCACAGAAGTCTTTACTCGGTGCACCCGGGCAGCACAAAAATGTATAAAGACTTACAACTACACTACTGGTGGCCTAACATGAAGAAAGATATAGCAAAGTTTGTGGCTGAATGCCTCACTTGTCAACAAGTTAAAATGGAACATCAAAGACCAGCAGGACTATTGAAACCTTTACTGATTCCAGAGTGGAAATGGGAGCATATTACAATGGATTTTGTGCTTGGAATGCCTAGAACACAAAGGGGATACAATTCCATATGGGTGATTGTTGATAGACTAACTAAATCAGCCCATTTTCTTCCAGTGAAGTCCACATTCAACATGGAGCAATATGCACAACAATATATTAAAGAGGTAGTTAGATTGCATGGAGTGCCAGTGTCAATAGTGTCTGATAGAGATCCGAAGTTTACTTCTGCATTTTGGAAGAGTTTGCACAATGCCATGGGGACCAAGCTTGCATTTAGTACAACATTTCATCCACAGATTGATGGACAATCCGAGAGAGTTATTCAAATACTTGAGGATATGTTAAGAGCTTGTGTTCTAGATTTGAAAGGGAGTTGGGATGAAAAACTTCCGTTGGTAGAGTTCACTTACAATAACAGCTATCAATCCACAATTGGAATGGCACCTTATGAAGCACTATATGGGAGAAAATGTAGATCTCCAGTTCATTGGGATGAAGTTGGCGAAAGAAGTCTACTTGGGCCAGAGATGGTGCAACATACAGCTGAGACGCTATAGAAGATAAGGGAAAGAATGAAGACGGCACAGAGTAGACAGAAAAGCTATGCAGATAAACGAAGAAGAGATCCAGAGTTTACGGTTGGCGACCATGTATTTTTGAAAGTGACTCCATTGAAAGGCATCATGCGATTTGGAAAGAAAGGAAAACTTAGTCCAAGATATGTTGGTCCGTTTGAAATCCTTGAAAGAGTTGGTGATAGAGCATATAGAGTAGCCTTACCTCCTTCATTATCTGGTGTTCACAATGTTTTCCATGTGTCTATGTTGAAGAAGTACATTTCAAATCCCTCTCATGTGTTGAGTCATGAACCGTTGGAGTTTTCTGCAGATTTGTCTTATGAGGAGAAACCAATTCAAATTATTGATCAAAAAGTCAAGGAGCTGAGAAATAAAAAGATTCCATTAGTTAAGGTATTGTGGAGAAATCAATCTATTGAAGAAGCCACATGGGAAAGAGAGGAAGAAATGCATAGCAAATATCCAGAATTGTTCGGTACGTAAAATTTCGAGGGCGAAATTTTATAAGGAGGGAAGGATTGTAATGCCCAATCATCCGTACATGGCCAATAATAAGCATATTGCATCAATGCATGGAGTTATAATTCATTATTCATGATGCATGATCACGACTACTTGCTACACATGTGCCTTAATTGTGTTTTAATGCGTGATCGAATACTTTTCTTAAAATGTGCTGATACATGATACATGTTATTGAACTCCTATTTTATGACTTAACATGAGACTTAAGTGATTTATTGTAGTGAGAAGCTCAGTTTCTCGGTTAAGAAGGGATCAATGTGCTAAACGCTGATATATTTGTCTTAATTGCAGTTCTACATTTTAATTACATTTTAATATGATTAATTACATATGTAATTACTTGAAGTAACTCATATTAGACTAAAAGCAAAAGTATGCAAAAGGGTGCAATTTTATTGGTTGGTTGACTAGGTTGCACAAGACCATTCTCAAATTGTTTACACTTGATTATAATGAGTAAGCATCAGCCCATATCTTATCTCAAGCTAGAAAAACGTGGAGGAACCACAAGAATCCAGCAAATATAAGCCTTCCAATCATCATCCTCCATTTGGCCTAGTTGGAAATGGGTAGATAAGTGAAGACTTTTGTGTTTTGGTCTTCATTTCACTTGTCTTCTTCCAAAAAACGACCAGACCTATTTCCTTCAGCTTCTCTTCATATTTCTTCACTTCCATCCTCACATAAGAGAACATCAAACATAAGAACTCATAGAAGTAGAGCTAGAACAAGTTCTGCACCTTTTCTAGATGAAAATCCTACGTTTTGAAGTTTGAATTCAACTATAATCAAGGACTCTAGCACAGCCTATATGAGACTGATCTTTTCACTTCATAGACCATATTGAACTTGAGGTAAGTTGAAGCTTTCATTTGCTCATCATAAGAACCTAATTATGTGTGTTTTAATGTGACTTTTGCTATGTGTTCTCCATGATGTTTGAATGATTGATGAGTCATAGTGATATGAAAGAATATCTTTTGAAAATGGGAGTATGGTACTTGATTGATGGTCGAGTAGGCAAGGGACGCGGGAGGAACCGGCGGACCCAACACATGGTGGCAAATACCTGAGGTCGAAAGACCAGTATGGAAAACCCACAATTAAAGAAATGAAATACGGCTAATACCTGAGGTCGAAAGGCCGGTATGGAAACCCCCGTATTATCTATTGGCCAAATATGATGAACAGATTCTGAAAACGAAAGCCTATTGCTATCAGTCAAGTACCACACTTCAAGGGTACCCGATAAAGAGAAGGATTTCAAAGAAAAGGATCACAAACAAAGTCATAGATGTGATATTGTACATATTGAATGAATAACGTGTTATGTGATATATTGCTATTACATCAGTTTCAACTTGCTGAGCCATTAGCTCATTAGGTTCTTATAATGCAGGTAATGATGTACATGTTTAGAAGTTGACCTAGCCAAGAGCGGCCAGACAGAGATTTGTTCATATGCCATGCTTCGAGCCATTTTTGTAGCCGAGCTAGAAACTCTGATTTCGTTTTGTTAGCCGCTCTCTATTATGGTTTTTGTACAATGTAATTTTGTAAACCATGAATATATATATAAGTACAGATTTTGAGAAATTACACAGACTATGAGAAAGTACAAAGTTTGATATCTTTTCAAAGCATATAACGTATTTTTGTATTAAAACCATAATGTTTAAGTATATATATGAAAGTTTAGCATCCCTAACTTAATGGTGGTCATCCGAGTGGATTCTGCTGTTAGGTTGTGGGGCGTTACACTAGGACTTTAATACGCATAATAAAGCAATAGCAAAAACACTAAATACAAAAGATACAGTGGAGTGTAGAAATAACACTCAACGTTTACGTTTACGTGGATTTTTTTATGGATTAATTTATATTTTTGTTTTAATTGGTGGATTTAGTATCTTATAGGTACAAATTGATAATTAGGTGTCCATGAAGCAAAAATGATCAAAGAGTAAGAAAAGAGTTGCAATTAGGAAAATAAAATCAAATTAGAAGAGAGGAACCCTCAACATCTTCGGTAGTGGCCACGAAGTCCAGCATAACTTTCTCATGCGGACTCCAAATCAACTTTTTCCGGCGGCATTAGAAAGCTATTTTAGCTCGCTACAATTCCTGTCTAATGTCAAATTTCCAAATTCGGACTCGAACGTGGTCAAAATTAGATTCCAAAAGCGATCATGAAAATACGTGCTACAGTTCGAGGACACGAATGCGCATCCAGAAACGTGCACAAAAACACTCGCTACAAAATATACGCACATAAGTAAAAGTACAAAAGCATGCACAAAAGTACTCATGCAAAAGTGCATTCGCAAAAAGGATCACGAAAACACAAACTACAATCCTAGGACATTGATACAAATCAACAAACATGCACAAACACACTCGCTCAAATGGACATGCACAAACGTACATGTAAAAAAACATGCGCAAAAGTGCATTCGCAACAACGTTCTTAAAAACATGAAATACAACACTAGACTTTAATACGCATAACCAAACAATAGCAAAAACACTAAATACAAAAGATACAGTGGAGTGTAGAAATAACACTCAACGTTTACGTTTACGTGGATTTGTTTATGGATTAATTTATATTTTTGTTTTAATTGGTGGATTTAGTATCTTATAGGTACAAATTGATAATTAGGTGTCCGTGAAGCAAAAATGATCAGAGTGTAAGAAAAGAGTTGCAATTAGGAAAATAAAATCAAATTAGAAGAGAGGAACCCTCAACATCTTCGGTAGTGTCCACGAAGTCGAGCATAACTTTCTCATCCGGACTCCAAATAAACTAGTTCCGGCGCCATTAGAAAGCTATTTTAGCTGGCTACAATTCCTGTCTAATGTCATATTTCAAAATTCGGACTCGAACATGGTCAAAATTGGATTCCAAGAGCGATCATGAAAATACGTTCTACAGTTCGAGGACACGAATGCGAATCAAGAAACGTGCACAAAAACACTCGCTAAAAAATATACGCACATAAGTAAAAGTACAAAAGCATGCACGAAAGTACTCACGCAAAAGTGCATTCGCAAAAAGGATCCCGAAAACACAAACTACAATCCTAGGACATTAATACAAACCAACAAACATGCACAAACACACTCGCTCAAATGGACATGCACAAACGTACATGTAAAAAAACATGCGCAAAAGTGCATTCGCAACAACGTTCTTAAAAACACGGAATACAACACTAGGACATTAATACGCATAACCAAACAATAGCAAAAACACTAAATACAAAAGATACAGTGGAGTGTAGAAATAACACTCAACGTTTACGTTTACGTGGATTTTTTTATGGATTAATTTATATTTTTGTTTTAATTGGTGGATTTAGTATCTTATAGGTACAAATTGATAATTAGGTGTCCGTGAAGCAAAAATGATCATAGTGTAAGAAAAGAGTTGAAATTAGGAAAATAAAATCAAATTAGAAGAGAGGAACCCTCAACATCTTCGGTAGTGTCCACGAAGTCGAGCATAACTTTCTCATCCGGACTCCAAATCAGCTAGTTCCGGCGGCATTAGAAAGCTATTTTAGCTGGCTACAATTCCTGTCTAATGTCATATTTCAAAATTCGGACTCGAACATGGTCAAAATTGGATTCCAAGAGCGATCATGAAAATACGTTCAACAGTTCCAGGACACGAATGCGAATCAAGAAACGTGCACAAAAACACTCGCTACAAAATATACGCACATAAGTAAAAGTACAAAAGCATGCACGAAAGTACTCACGCAAAAGTGCATTCGCAAAAAGGATCCCGAAAACACAAACTACAATCCTAGGACATTAATACAAACCAACAAACATGCACAAACACACTCGCTCAAATGGACATGCACAAACGTACATGTAAAAAAACATGCACAAAAGTGCATTCGCAACAACGTTCTTAAAAACATAAAATACAACACTAGACTTTAATACGCATAACCAAACAATAGCAAAAACACTAAATACAAAAGATACAGTGCAGTGTAGAAATAACACTCAACGTTCACGTTTACGTGGATTTTTTTATGGATTAATTTATATTTTTGTTTTAATTGGTGGATTTAGTATCTTATAGGTACAAATTGACAATTAGGTGTCCGTGAAGCAAAAATGATCAGAGTGTAAGAAAAGAGTTGCAATTAGGAAAATAAAATCAAATTAGAAGAGAGGAACCCTCAACATCTTCGGTAGTGTCCACGAAGTCGAGCATAACTTTCTCATCCGGACTCCTAATCAACTAGTTCCGGCGGCATTAGAAAGCTATTTTAGCTGGCTACAATTCCTGTCTAATGTCATATTTCAAAATTCGGACTCGAACATGGTCAAAATTAGATTCCAAAAGCGATCATGAAAATACGTGCTACAGTTCGAGAACACGAATGCGCATCAAGAAACGTGCACAAAAACACTCGCTACAAAATATACGGACATAAGTAAAAGTACAAAAGCATGCACAAAAGTACTCACGCAAAAGTGCATTCGCAAAAAGGATCCCGAAAACACAAACTACAATCCTAGGACATTGATACAAATCAACAAACATGCACAAACACACTCGCTCAAATGGACATGCACAAACGTACATGTAAAAAAACATGCGCAAAAGTGCATTCGCAACAACGTTCTTAAAAACATGAAATACAACACTAGACTTTAATACGCATAACCAAACAATAGCAAAAACACTAAATACAAAAGATACAGTGGAGTGTAGAAATAACACTCAACGTTTACGTTTACGTGGATTTGTTTATGGATTAATTTATATTTTTGTTTTAATTGGTGGATTTAGTATCTTATAGGTACAAATTGATAATTAGGTGTCCGTGAAGCAAAAATGATCATAGTGTAAGAAAAGAGTTGCAATTAGGAAAATAAAATCAAATTAGAAGAGAGGAACCCTCAACATCTTCAGTAGTGTCCACGAAGTCGAGCATAACTTTCTCATCCGGACTCCAAATCAACTAGTTCCGGCGGCATTAGAAAGCTATTTTAGCTGGCTACAATTCCTGTCTAATGTCATATTTCAAAATTCGGACTCGAACATGGTCAAAATTGGATTCCAAGAGCGATCATGAAAATACGTTCAACAGTTCGAGGACACGAATGCGAATCAAGAAACGTGCACAAAAACACTCGCTACAAAATATACGCACATAAGTAAAAGTACAAAAGCATGCACAAAAGTACTCACGCAAAAGTGCATTCGCAAAAAGGATCCCGAAAACACAAACTACAATCCTAGGACATTAATACAAACCAACAAACATGCACAAACACACTCGCTCAAATGGACATGCACAAACGTACATGTAAAAAAACATGCACAAAAGTGCATTCGCAACAACGCTTCTTAAAAACATGAAATACAACACTAGACTTTAATACGCACAACCAAACAATAGCAAAAACACTAAATACAAAAGATACAGTGCAGTGTAGAAATAACACTCAACGTTCACGTTTACGTGGATTTTTTTATGGATTAATTTATATTTTTGTTTTAATTGGTGGATTTAGTATCTTATAGGTACAAATTGATATTTAGGTGTCCGTGAAGCAAAAATGATCAGAGTGTAAGAAAAGAGTTGAAATTAGGAAAATAAAATCAAATTAGAAGAGAGGAACCCTCAACATCTTCGGTAGTGTCCACGAAGTCGAGCATAACTTTCTCATCCGGACTCTTAATCAACTAGTTCCGGCGGCATTAGAAAGCTATTTTAACTGGCTACAATTCCTATCTAATGTCATATTTCAAAATTCGGACTCGAACATGGTCAAAATTGGATTCCAAGAGCGATCATGAAAATACGTGCTACAGTTCGAGAACACGAATGCGCATCAAGAAACGTGCACAAAAACACTCGCTACAAAATATACGGACATAAGTAAAAGTACAAAAGCATGCACAAAAGTACTCACGCAAAAGTGCATTCGCAATAAGGATCCCGAAAACACAAACTACAATCCTAGGACATTAATACAAACCAACAAACATGCACAAACACACTCGCTCAAATGGACATGCACAAACGTACATGTAAAAAAACATGCACAAAAGTGCATTCGCAACAACGTTCTTAAAAACATGAAATACAACACTAGGACTTTAATACGCATAACCAAACATTAGCAAAAACACTAAATACAAAAGATACAGTGCAGTGTAGAAATAACACTCAACGTTCACGTTTACGTGGTATTTTTTTGGATTAATTTATATTTCTGTTTTAATTGGTGGATTTAATATCTTATAGGTACAAATTGATAATTAGGTGTCCATGAAGCAAAAATGATCAAAGAGTAAGAAAAGAGTTGCAATTAGGAAAATAAAATCAAATTAGAAGAGAGGATCCCTCAACATCTTCGGTAGTGTCCACGAAGTCGAGCATAACTTTCTCATCCGGACTCCAAATCATCTGGTTCCGGCGGCATTAGAAGCTATTTTAGCTGGCTACAATTCCTGTCTAATGTCAAATTGCCAAATTCGGACTCGAACATGGTCGAAATTGGATTCCAAAAGCGATCATTAAAATTCGTGCTACAGTTCGAGGACACGAATGCGCATCAAGAAACGTGCACAAAAACACTCGCTACAAAATATACGCACATAAGCAAAAGTTCTAAAGCACGCACCAAAGTACTCACCCAAAAGTGCATTCGCATTAAGGATCACAATTACACAAACTACAATCCTAGGACATTAATACAAATCAACAAACATGCACAAACACACTCGCTCAAATGGACATGCACAAACGTACATGTAAAAAAACATGCGCAAAAGTGCATTCGCAACAACGTTCTTAAAAACATGAAATACAACACTAGACTTTAATACGCATAACCAAACAATAGCAAAAACACTAAATACAAAAGATCCAGTGGAGTGTAGAAATAACACTCAACGTTTACGTTTACGTGGATTTTTTTATGGATTAATTTATATTTTTGTTTTAATTGGTGGATTTAGTATCTTATAGGTACAAATTGATAATTAGGTGTCCGTGAAGCAAAAATGATCAGAGTGTAAGAAAAGAGTTGAAATTAGGAAAATAAAATCAAATTAGAAGAGAGGAACCCTCAACATCTTCGGTAGTGTCCACGAAGTCGAGCATAACTTTCTCATCCGGACTCCAAATCAACTAGTTCCGGCGGCATTAGAAAGCTATTTTAGCTGGCTACAATTCCTGTCAAATGTCATATTTCAAAATTCGGACTCGAACATGGTCAAAATTGGATTCCAAGAGCGTTCATGAAAATACGTGCTACAGTTCGAGGACACGGATGCGCATCAAGAAACGTGCACAAAAACACTCCCTACAAAATATACGCACATAAGTAAAAGTACAAAAGCATGCACAAAAGTACTCACGCAAAAGTGCATTCGCAAAAACGATCACGAAAACACAACCTACAATCCTAGGACATTAATACAAATCAACAAACATGCACAAACACACTCGCTCAAATGGACATGCACAAACGTACATGTAAAAAAACATGCGCAAAAGTGCATTCGCAACAACGTTCTTACAAACATGAAATACAACACTAGGACTTTAATACGCATAACCAAACAAAAGCAAAAACACTAAATACAAAAGATACAGTGGAGTGTAGAAATAACACTCAACGTTCACGTATACGTGGTATTTTTTTGGATTAATTAACAATTTCTGTTTTAATTGATGGATTTAATATCTAAAAGGTACAAATTGACAATTAGGTGTCCATGAACCCAAAATGATCAAAGAGTAAGA
>NW_012193611.1:76652-105680 GCF_000504015.1 Erythranthe guttata
CCACACGATAGCAAAAACAGTAAATACAAAGATACAGTGGCGTGTAGAAAGAACACTAAACGTTTACATTTACGTTGATTTTTTATGGATTAATTTATATTTGCGTTTTAATTGGTGGATTTAGTATCTTATAGGTAAAAATTTATAATTAGGCGTCCATGAAGCAAAAATGATCAAAGAGTAAGAAAACAAATGCAATTAGGAAAATAAATCAAATTAGAAGAGAGGATCCCTCAACATCTTTGGTAGTGTCCACGAAGTCGAGCATAACTTTCTCATCCGGACTCCAAATCAAGTGGTTCCGGCGGCATTAGAAAGCTATTTTAGCTGGCTACAATTCCTGTCTAATGTCAAATTTCCAAACTCGGACTCGAACATGGTCAAAATTGGATTCCAAAAGCGATCATGAAAATACGTGCTATAGTACGAGGACACGAATGCACATCAAGAAACGTGCACAAAAACACTCGCTACAAAATATACGCACGTAAGTAAAATTACAAAAGCATGCACAAAAGTACTCACGCAAAAGTGCATTCGCAAAAAGGATCATGAAAACAAAAACTACAATCCTAGGACATTAATACAAATCAACAAACATGCACAAACACACTCGCTCAAATGGACATGCACAAACGTACATGTAAAAAAATATGCGCAAAAGTGCATTCGCAACAAAGTTCTTTAAAACACGAAATACAACACTAGGACTTTAATACGCACAACCAAACTATAGCAAAAAGACTAAATACAAAAGATACAGTGGCGTGTAGATATAACACTTAACGTTTACATTTACGTTGATTTTTTTATGGATTAATTTATATTTCTGTTTTAATTGGTGGATTTAGTATCTAATAGGTACAAATTGATAATTAGGTGTCCATGAAGCAAAAATGATCAAAGAGTACGAAAAGAGTTGCAATTAGGAAAATAAAATCAAATTAGAAGAGAGGATCCCTCAACATCTTCGGTAGTGTCCAAGAAGTCGAGCATAACTTTCTCATCGGGACTCCAAATCAAGTGTTCCGGCGGCATTAGAAAGCTATTTTAGCTGGCTACAATTCCTGTCTAATGTCAAATTTCCAAATTCGGACTCGAACATGGTCAAAATTTGATTCCAAAAGCGATCATGAAAATACGTGCTACAGTTCGAGGACACGAATGCACATCAAGAAACGGGCACAAAAACACTCGCTACAAAATATACGCACATAAGTAAAAGTACAAAAGCATGCACCAAAGTACTCACGCAAAAGTGCATTCGCAAAAAGGATCATGAAAACACAAACTACAATCCTAGGACATTAATACAAATCAACAAACATGCACAAACACACTCGCTCAAATGAACATGCAGAAACGTACATGTAAAAAAATATGCGCGAAAGTGCATTCGCAACAACGTTCTTAAAAACACGAAATACAACACTAGGACTTTAATACGCATAACCAAACAATAGCAAAAACACTAAATACAAAAGATACAGTGGCGTGTAGAAATAACACTATACATTTACGTTGATTTTTTTATGGATTAATTTATATTTCTGTTTTAATTGGTGGATTTAGTATCTAATAGGTACAAATTGATAATTAGGTGCCCATGAAGCAAAAATGATCAAAGAGTACGAAAAGAGTTGCAATTAGGAAAATAAAATCAAATTAGAAGAGAGGATCCCTCAACATCTTCGGTAGTGTCCACGAAGTCGAGCATAACTTTCTCATCGGGACTCCAAATCAAGTGGTTCCGGCGGCATTAAAAAGCTATTTTAGCTGGCTACAATTCCTGTCTAATGTCAAATTTCCAAATTCGGACTCGAACATGGTCAAAATTGGATTCCAAAAGCAATCATGAAAATACGTGCTACTGTACTAGGACACGAATGCACACCAAGAAACGTGCACAATATCACTCACTACAAAATATACGCACATAAATAAAAGTACAAAAGCATGCACTAAAGTACTCGCGTAAAAGTGCATTTGCAAAAAGGATCATGAACACACAAACTACCATCCTAGGACATTAATACAAATCAACAAACATGCACAAACACACTCGCTCAAATGCACATGCACAAATGTACATGTAAAAAAATATGCACAAAGGTGCATTCGCAACAACGTTCTTAAAAACACGAAATACAACACTAGGACTTTAATACATATAGCCAAACAATAGTAAAAACAGTAAATACAAAAGATACAGTGGCGTGTAGAAATAACACTTAACATTTACATTTACGTTGATTTTTTTATGGATTAATTTATATTTTTGTTTTAATTGGTGGATTTAGTATCTTATAGGTAAAAAACTATAATTAGGTGTCCATGAAGCAAAAATGATCAAAGAGTAAGAAAACAAATGCAATTAGGAAAATAAAATCAAATTAGAAGAGAGGATCCCTCAACATCTTCGGTAGTGTCCACGAAGTCGAGCATAACTTTCTCATCGTGACTCCAAATCAAGTGGTTCCGGCGGCATTAGAAAGCTATTTTAGCTGGCTACAATTCCTGTCTAATGTCACATTTCCAAATTCGGACTCGAACATGGTCAAAATTGGATTCCAAAAGCGATCATGAAAATACGTGCTACAGCTCGAGGACACGAATGCACATCAAGAAACGTGCACAAAAACACTCGCTACAAAATATACGCACATAAGTACAAAATCATGCACGAAAGTACTCACGCAAAAGTGCATTCGCAAAAAGGATCATGAAAACACAAACTACAATCCTAGGACATTAATACAAATCAACAAACATGCACAAACACACTCGCTCAAATGAACATGCACAAACGTACATGTAAAAAAATATGCGCAAAAGTCATTCGCAACAACGTTCTTAAAAACACGAAATACAACACTAGGACTTTAATACGCATAACCAAACAATAGCAAAAACACTAAATACAAAAGATAGAGTGGCGTGTAGAAATAACACTTAACGTTTACATTTACGTTGATTTTTTTATGGATTAATTTATATTTCTGTTTTAATTGGTGGATTTAGTATCTAATAGGTACAAATTGATAATTAGGTGTCCATGAAGCAAAAATGATCAAAGGGTACGAAAAGAGTTGCAATTAGGAAAATAAAATCAAATTAGAAGAGAGGATCCCTCAACATCTTCGGTAGTGTCCACGAAGTCGAGCATAACTTTCTCATCGGGACTCCAAATCGAGTGGTTCCGGCGGCATTAGAAAGCAATTTTAGCTGGCTACAATTCCTGTCTAATGTCAAATTTCCAAACTCGGACTCGAACATGGTCAAAATTGGATTCCAAAAGCGATCATGAAAATACGTGCTACAGTACGAGGACACGAATGCACATCAAGAAACGTGCACAAAAACACTCGCTACAAAATATACGCACATAAGTAAAAGTACAAAAGCATGCACAAAAGTACTCACGCAAAAGTGCATTCGCAAAAAGGATCATGAAAACACAAACTACAATCCTAGGACATTAATACAAATCAACAAACATGCACAAACACACTCGCTCAAATGGACATGCACAAACGTACATGTAAAAAAATACGCGCAAAAGTGCATTCGCAACAACGTTCTTAAAAACACGAAATACAACACTAGGACTTTAATACGCATAACCAAACAATAGCAAAAACACTAAATACAAAAGATACAGTGGCGTGTAGAAATAACACTCAACGTTTACATTTACGTTGATTTTTTTATGGATTAATTTATATTTCTGTTTTAATTGGTGGATTTAGTATCTAATAGGTACAAATTGATAATTAGGTGTCCATGAAGCAAAAATGATCAAAGAGTACGAAAAGAGTTGCAATTAGGAAAATAAAATCAAATTAGAAGAGAGGATCCCTCAACATCTTCGGTAGTGTCCACGAAGTCGAGCATAACTTTCTCATCGGGACTCCAAATCGAGTGGTTCCGGCGGCATTAAAAAGCTATTTTAGCTGGCTACAATTCCTGTCTAATGTCAAATTTCCAAACTCGGACTCGAACATGGTCAAAATTGGATTCCGAAAGCGATCATGAAAGTACGTGCTACAGTACGAGGACACGAATGCACATCAAGAATCGTGCACAAAAACACTCGCTACAAAATATACGCACATAAGTTAAAGTACAAAAGCATGCACAGAAGTACTCACGCAAAAGTGCATTCGCAAAAAGGATCATGAAAACACAAACTACAATCCTAGCACATTAATACAAATCAACAAACATGCACAAACACACTCGCTCAAATGGACATGCACAAACGTACATGTAAAAAAAATACGCGCAAAAGTGCATTCGCAACAACGTTCTTAAAAACACGAAATACAACACTAGGACTTTAATACGCATAACCAAACAATAGCAAAAACACTAAATACAAAAGATACAGTGGCGTGTAGAAATAACACTCAACGTTTACATTTACGTTGATTTTTTTATGGATTAATTTATATTTCTGTTTTAATTGGTGGATTTAGTATCTAATAGGTACAAATTGATAATTAGGTGTCCATGAAGCAAAAATGATCAAAGAGTACGAAAAGAGTTGCAATTAGGAAAATAAAATCAAATTAGAAGAGAGGATCCCTCAACATCTTCGGTAGTGTCCACGAAGTCGAGCATAGCTTTCTCATCGGGACTCCAAATCGAGTGGTTCCGGCGGCATTAGAAAGCTATTTTAGCTGGCTACAATTCCTGTGTAATGTCAAATTTCCAAACTCGGACTCGAACATGGTCAAAATTGGATTCCAAAAGCGATCATGAAAATACGTGCTACAGTACGAGGACACGAATGCACATCAAGAAACGTGCACAAAAACACTCGCTACAAAATATACGCACATAAGTAAAAGTACAAAAGCATGCACGAAAGTACTCACGCAAAAGTGCATTCGCAAAAAGGATCATGAAAACACAAACTACAATCGTAGGACATTAATACAAATCAACAAACATGCACAAACACACTCGCTCAAATGGACATGCACAAACGTACATGTAATAAAATACGCGCAAAAGTGCATTCGCAACAACGTTCTTAAAAACACGAAATACAACACTAGGAATTTAATACGCATAACCAAACAATAGCAAAAACACTAAATACAAAAGATACAGTGGCGTGTAGGAATAACACTCAACGTTTACATTTACGTTGATTCTTTTATGGATTAATTTATATTTCTGTTTTAATTGGTGGATTTAGTATCTAATAGGTACAAATTGATAATTAGGTGTCCATGAAGCAAAAATGATCAAAGAGTACGAAAAGAGTTGCAATTAGGAAAATAAAATAAAATTAGAAGAGAGGATCCCTCAATATCTTCGGTAGTGTCCACGAAGTCGAGCATAACTTTCTCATCGGGACTCCAAATCGAGTGGTTCCGGCGGCATTAGAAAGCTATTTTAGCTGGCTACAATTCCTGTCTAATATCAAATTTCCAAACTCGGACTCGAACATGGTCAAAATTGGATTCCAAAAGCGATCATGAAAATACGTGCTACAGTACGAGGACACGAATGCACATCAAGAAACGTGCACAAAAACACTCGCTACAAAATATACGCACATAAGTAAAAGTACAAAAGCATGCACGAAAGTACTCACGCAAAAGTGCATTCGCAAAAAGGATCATGAAAACACAAACTACAATCCTAGGACATTAATACAAATCAACAAACATGCACAAACACACTCGCTCATATGGACATGCACAAACGTACATGTAAAAAAATACGCGCAAAAGTGCATTCGCAACAACGTTCTTAAAAACACGAAATACAACACTAGGACTTTAATACGCATAACCAAACAATAGCAAAAACACTAAATACAAAAGATACAGTGGCGTGTAGAAATAACACTCAACGTTTACATTTACGTTGATTTTTTTATGGATTAATTTATATTTCTGTTTTAATTGGTGGATTTAGTATCTAATAGGTACAAATTGATAATTAGGTGTCCATGAAGCAAAAATGATCAAAGAGTACGAAAAGAGTTGCAATTAGGAAAATAAAATTAAATTAGAAGAGAGGATCCCTCAACATCTTCGGTAGTGTCCACGAAGTCGAGCATAACTTTCTCATCGGGACTCCAAATCGAGTGGTTCCGGCGGCATTAGAAATCAATTTTAGCTGGCTACAATTCCTGTCTAATATTAAATTTCCAAACTCGGATTCGAACATGGTCAAAATTGGATTCCAAAAGCGATCATGAAAATACGTGCTAGAGTACGAGGACACGAATGCACATCATGAAACGTGCACAAAAACACTCGCTACAAAATATACGCACATAAGTAAAAGTACAAAAGCATGCACGAAAGTACTCACGCAAAAGTGCATTCGCAAAAAGGATCATGAAAACACAAACTACAATCCTAGGACATTAATACAAATCAACAAACATGCACAAACACACTCGCTCATATGGACATGCACAAACGTGCAAAAGTGCATTCGCAACAACGTTCTTAAAAACACGAAATACAACACTAGGACTTTAATACGCATAACCAAACAATAGCAAAAACACTAAATACAAAAGATACAGTGGCGTGTAGAAATAACACTCAACGTTTACATTTACGTTGATTTTTTTATGGATTAATTTATATTTCTGTTTTAATTGGTGGATTTAGTATCTAATAGGTACAAATTGATAATTAGGTGTCCATGAAGCAAAAATGATCAAAGAGTACGAAAAGAGTTGCAATTAGGAAAATAAAATCAAATTAGAAGAGAGGATCCCTCAACATCTTCGGTAGTGTCCACGAAGTCGAGCATAACTTTCTCATCGGGACTCCAAATCGAGTGGTTCCGGCGGCATTAGAAAGCAATTTTAGCTGGCTACAATTCCTGTCTAATGTCAAATTTCCAAACTCGGACTCGAACATGGTCAAAATTGGATTCCAAAAGCGATCATGAAAATACGTGCTACAGTACGAGGACACGAATGTACATCAAGAAACGTGCACAAAAACACTCGCTACAAAATATACGCACATAAGTAAAAGTACAAAAGCATGCACAAAAGTACTCACGCAAAAGTGCATTCGCAAAAAGGATCATGAAAACACAAACTACAATCCTAGGACATTAATAAAAATCAACAAACATGCACAAACACACTCGCTCAAATGGACATGCACAAACGTACATGTAAAAAAAATACGCGCAAAAGTGCATTCGCAACAACGTTCTTAAAAACACGAAATACAACACTAGGACTTTAATACGCATAACCAAACAATAGCAAAAACACTAAATACAAAAGATACAGTGGCGTGTAGAAATAACACTCAACGTTTACATTTACGTTGATTTTTTTATGGATTAATTTATATTTCTGTTTTAATTGGTGGATTTAGTATCTAATAGGTACAAATTGATAATTAGGTGTCCATGAAGCAAAAATGATCAAAGAGTACGAAAAGAGTTGCAATTAGGAAAATAAAATCAAATTAGAAGAGAGGATCCCTCAACATCTTCGGTAGTGTCCACGAAGTCGAGCATAACTTTCTCATCGGGACTCCAAATCGAGTGGTTCCGGCGGCATTAGAAAGCTATTTTAGCTGGCTACAATTCCTGTCTAATGTCAAATTTCCAAACTCGGACTCGAACATGGTCAAAATTGGATTCCAAAAGCGATCATGAAAATACGTGCTACAGTACGAGGACACGAATGCACATCAAGAAACGTGCACAAAAACACTCGCTACAAAATATACGCACATAAGTAAAAGTACAAAAGCATGCACGAAAGTACTCACGCAAAAGTGCATTCGCAAAAAGGATCATGAAAACACAAACTACAATCGTAGGACATTAATACAAATCAACAAACATGCACAAACACACTCGCTCAAATGGACATGCACAAACGTACATGTAACAAAATACGCGCAAAAGTGCATTCGCAACAACGTTCTTAAAAACACGAAATACAACACTAGGACTTTAATACGCATAACCAAACAATAGCAAAAACACTAAATACAAAAGATACAGTGGCGTGTAGAAATAACACTCAACGTTTAAATTTACGTTGATTCTTTTATGGATTAATTTATATTTCTGTTTTAATTGGTGGATTTAGTATCTAATAGGTACAAATTGATAATTAGGTGTCCATGAAGCAAAAATGATCAAAGAGTACGAAAAGAGTTGCAATTAGGAAAATAAAATAAAATTAGAAGAGAGGATCCCTCAACATCTTCGGTAGTGTCCACGAAGTCGAGCATAACTTTCTCATCGGGACTCCAAATCAACTGGTTCCGGCGGCATTAGAAAGCTATTTTAGCTGGCTACAATTCCTGTCTAATGTCAAATTTTCAAATTCGGACTCGAACATGGTCAAAATTGGATTCCAAAAGCGATCATGAAAATACGTGCTACAGTACGAGGACACGAATGCACATCAAGAAACATGCACAAAAACACTCGCTACAAATTATACGCACATAAGTAAAAGTACAAAAGCATGCACAAAAGTACTCACGCAAAACTGCATTCGCAAAAAGGATCATGAAAACACAAACTACAATCCTAGGACATTAATACAAATCAACAAACATGCACAAACACACTCGCTCAAATGAACATGCACAAACGTACATGTAAAAAAATATGCGCAAAAGTGCATTCGCAACAACGTTCTTAAAAACACGAAATACAACACTAGGACTTTAATACGCATAACCAAACAATAGCAAAAACACTAAATACAAAAGATACAGTGGCGTGTAGAAATAACACTCAACGTTTACATTTACGTTGATTTTTTTATGGATTAATTTATATTTCTGTTTTAATTGGTGGATTTAGTATCTAATAGGTACAAATTGATAATTAGGTGTCCATGAAGCAAAAATGATCAAAGAGTACGAAAAGAGTTGCAATTAGGAAAATAAAATCAAATTAGAAGAGAGGATCCCTCAACATCTTCGGTAGTGTCCACGAAGTCGAGCATAACTTTCTCATCCGGACTCCAAATCAAGTGGTTCCGGCGGCATTAGAAAGCTATTTTAGCTGGCTACAATTCCTGTCTAATGTCAAATTTCCAAACTCGGACTCGAACATGGTCAAAATTGGATTCCAAAAGCGATCATGAAAATACGTGCTACAGTACGAGGACAAGAATGCACATCAAGAAACGTGCACAAAAACACTCGCTAAAAAATATACGCACATAAGTAAAAGTACAAAAGCATGCACAAAAGTACTCACGCAAAAGTGAATTCGCAAAAAGGATCATGAAAACACAAACTACAATCCTAGGACATTAATACAAATCAACAAACATGCACAAACACACTCGCTCAAATGGACATGCACAAACGTACATGTAAAAAAATACGCGCAAAAGTGCATTCGCAACAACGTTCTTAAAAACACGAAATACAACACTAGGACTTTAATACGCATAACCAAACAATAGCAAAAACATTAAATACAAAAGATACAGTGGCGTGTAGAAATAACACTCAACGTTTACATTTACGTTGATTTTTTTATGGATTAATTTATATTTCTATTTTAATTGGTGGATTTAGTATCTAATAGGTACAAATTGATAATTAGGTGGCAATGAAGCAAAAATGATCAAAGAGTACGAAAAGAGTTGCAATTAGGAAAATAAAATCAAATTAGAAGAGAGGATCCCTCAACATCTTCGGTAGTTTCCACGAAGTCGAGCATAACTTTCTCATCGGGACTCCAAATAAAGTGGTTCCGGCGGCATTAGAAAGCTATTTTAGCTGGCTACAATTCCTGTCTAATATCAAATTTCCAAATTCGGAGTCGAACATGGTCAAAATTGGATTCCAAAAGCGATCCTGAAAAATACGTGCTACAGTACGAGGACACGAATGCACATCATGAAACGTGCTCAAAAACACTCGCTACAAAATATACGCACATAAGTAAAAGTACAAAAGCATGCACAAAAGTACTCACGCAAAAGTGCATTCGCAAAAAGGATCATGAAAACACAAACTACAATCCTAGGACATTAATACAAATCAACAAACATGCACAAACACACTCGCTCAAATGGACATGCACAAACGTACATGTAAAAAAATACGCGCAAAAGTGCATTCGCAACAACGTTCTTAAAAACACGAAATACAACACTAGGACTTTAATACGCATAAATAAACAATAGCAAAAACACTAAATACAAAAGATACAGTGGCGTGTAGAAATAACACTCAACGTTTACATTTACGTTGATTTTTTTATGGATTAATTTATATTTCTGTTTTAATTGGTGGATTTAGTATCTAATAGGTACAAATTGATAATTAGGTGTCCATGAAGCAAAAATGATCAAAGAGTACGAAAAGAGTTGCAATTAGGAAAATAAAATCAAATTAGAAGAGAGGATCCCTCAACATCTTCGGTAGTGTCCACGAAGTCGAGCATAACTTTCTCATCGGGACTCCAAATAAAGTGGTTCCGGCGGCATTAGAAAGCTATTTTAGCTGGCTACAATTCCTGTCTAATATCTAATTTCCAAACTCGGACTCGAACATGGTCAAAATTGGATTCCAAAAGCGATCATGAAAATACGTGCTACAGTACGAGGACACGAATGCACATCAAGAAACGTGCACAAAAACACTCGCTACAAAATATACGCACATAAGTAAAATTACAAAAGCATGCACGAAAGTACTCACGCAAAAGTGCATTCGCAAAAAGGATCATGAAAACACAAACTACAATCCTAGGACATTAATACAAATAAACAAACATGCACAAACACACTCGCTCAAATGGACATGCACAAACGTACATGTAAAAAAATATGCGTAAAAGTCATTCGCAACAACGTTCTTAAAAACACGAAATACAACACTAGGACTTTAATACGCATAACCAAACAATAGCAAAAACACTAAATACAAAAGATACAGTTGATGTGATCCCAATCACATCAAGCAATGAACGATTTCAAAGGTTTTCTCGATTCAGAGTTTACATTGGTCCAAATCAGATTTGAGAGGCTTTAACCATAAAGATATCAATCTTGGAATGTTCTAATTGATGCAATCACATATTATAAGCCTTTGGAATGTTCAAGATGTCAGCAAGGAAAGATACACACGTTTTTTAGGAGATATGAGGGCTCTTTATTAGTGCATTTCAGCCTTGGAAGATCAAGACCATGATTTAAAAAGCTTTCTTAATTTAGATTCAATAAATATTAATTAGATTGGCTGATTAGTGGCTGATTTGATTAGATAGACAATAATTCCTTGTTCTTAGTTTGTTTCCATAGATTAGAGTAGCTGAACCCTATATAAAGGGATCAACTTGTATGAATAAAAACACACAACAATGTATTGAAATCTTTGTATAAGAGTGTGTCTCTTCGGTTCTTTAAGAACCATTGTTTTTTTAAATGAACTTATCGGAGTTTTTCTCCGTGGCGTTCGCCCTGACTCATCAATCAATCTTCCGCAATTGATTGTGGCGTCTTCGCATACCAAGGTTCTTGCCTCTTTATAGGCAATGGGTCGAGGTCCCACCCCATTGAATCCTTCTTTGGACGGTCCAGGATTTGAAATCCGAAGTATTGATACCGGGTCTCGTCACATGGTTGGCGTGGTTCATATCACATCAACAGTGGCGTGTAGAAATAACACTTAACGTTTACATTTACGTTGATTTTTTTATGGATTAATTTATATTTCTGTTTTAATTGGTGGATTTAGTATCTAATAGGTACAAATTGATAATTAGGTGTCCATGAAGCAAAAATGATCAAAGAGTACAAAAAGAGTTGCAATTAGGAAAATAAAATCAAATTAGAAGAGAGGATCCCTCAACATCTTCGGTAGTGTCCACGAAGTCGAGCATAACTTTCTCATCGGGACTCCAAATCGAGTGGTTCCGGCGGCATTAGAAAGCTATTTTAGCTGGCTACAATTCCTGTCTAATATCAAATTTCCAAACTCGGACTCGAACATGGTCAAAATTGGATTCCAAAAGCGATCATGAAAATACGTGCTACAGTACGAGGACACGAATGCACATCAAGAAACGTGCACAAAAACCCTCGCTACAAAATATACGCACATAAGTAAAAGTACAAAAGCATGCACGAAAGTACTCACGCAAAAGTGCATTCGCAAAAAGGATCATGAATACACAAACTACAATCCTAGGACATTAATACAAATCAACAAACATGCACAAACACACTCGCTCAAATGGACATGCACAAACGTACATGTAAAAAAATACGCGCAAAAGTGCATTCGCAACAACGTTCTTAAAAACACGAAATACAACACTAGGACTTTAATACGCATAACCAAACAATAGCAAAAACACTAAATACAAAAGATACAGTGGCGTGTAGAAATAACACTCAACGTTTACATTTACGTTGATTTTGTTATGGATTAATTTATATTTCAGTTTTAATTGGTGGATTTAGTATCTAATAGGTACAACTTCATAATTAGGTGTCCATGAAGCAAAAATGATCAAAGAGTACGAAAAGAGTTGCAATTAGGAAAATAAAATCAAATTAGAAGAGAGGATCCCTCAACATCTTCGGTAGTGTCCACGAAGTCGAGCATAACTTTCTCATCGGGACTCCAAATCGAGTGGTTTTGGCGGCATTAGAAAGCTATTTTAGCTGGCTACAATTCCTGTCTAATATCAAATTTCCAAACTCGGACTCGAACATGGTCAAAATTGGATTCCAAAAGCGATCATGAAAATACGTGCTACAGTACGAGGACACGAATGCACATCAAGAAACGTGCACAAAAACACTCGCTACAAAATATACGCACATAAGTAAAATTACAAAAGCATGCACGAAAGTACTCACGCAAAAGTGCATTCGCAAAAAGGATCATGAAAACACAAACTACAATCCTAGGACATTAATACAAATAAACAAACATGCACAAACACACTCGCTCAAATGGACATGCACAAACGTACATGTAAAAAAATATGCGTAAAAGTCATTCGCAACAACGTTCTTAAAAACACGAAATACAACACTAGGACTTTAATACGCATAACCAAACAATAGCAAAAACACTAAATACAAAAGATACAGTTGATGTGATCCCAATCACATCAAGCAATGAACGATTTCAAAGGTTTTCTCGATTCAGAGTTTACATTGGTCCAAATCAGATTTGAGAGGCTTTAACCATAAAGATATCAATCTTGGAATGTTCTAATTGATGCAATCACATATTATAAGCCTTTGGAATGTTCAAGATGTCAGCAAGGAAAGATACACACGTTTTTTAGGAGATATGAGGGCTCTTTATTAGTGCATTTCAGCCTTGGAAGATCAAGACCATGATTTAAAAAGCTTTCTTAATTTAGATTCAATAAATATTAATTAGATTGGCTGATTAGTGGCTGATTTGATTAGATAGACAATAATTCCTTGTTCTTAGTTTGTTTCCATAGATTAGAGTAGCTGAACCCTATATAAAGGGATCAACTTGTATGAAAAAAAACACACAACAATGTATTGAAATCTTTGTATAAGAGTGTGTCTCTTCGGTTCTTTAAGAACCATTGTTTTTTTAAATGAACTTATCGGAGTTTTTCTCCGTGGCGTTCGCCCCTGAGTCATCAATCAATCTTCCGCAATTGATTGTGGCGTCTTCGCATACCAAGGTTCTTGCCTCTTTATAGGCAATGGGTCGAGGTCCCACCCCATTGAATCCTTCTTTGGACGGTCCAGGATTTGAAATCCGAAGTATTGATACCGGGTCTCGTCACATGGTTGGCGTGGTTCATATCACATCAACAGTGGCGTGTAGAAATAACACTTAACGTTTACATTTACGTTGATTTTTTTATGGATTAATTTATATTTCTGTTTTAATTGGTGGATTTAGTATCTAATAGGTACAAATTGATAATTAGGTGTCCATGAAGCAAAAATGATCAAAGAGTACAAAAAGAGTTGCAATTAGGAAAATAAAATCAAATTAGAAGAGAGGATCCCTCAACATCTTCGGTAGTGTCCACGAAGTCGAGCATAACTTTCTCATCGGGACTCCAAATCGAGTGGTTCCGGCGGCATTAGAAAGCTATTTTAGCTGGCTACAATTCCTGTCTAATATCAAATTTCAAAACTCGGACTCGAACATGGTCAAAATTGGATTCCAAAAGCGATCATGAAAATACGTGCTACAGTACGAGGACACGAATGCACATCAAGAAACGTGCACAAAAACCCTCGCTACAAAATATACGCAAATAAGTAAAAGTACAAAAGCATGCACGAAAGTACTCACGCAAAAGTGCATTCGCAAAAAGGATCATGAAAACACAAACTACAATCCTAGGACATTAATACAAATCAACAAACATGCACAAACACACTCGCTCAAATGAACATGCACAAACGTACATGTAAAAAAATATGCGCCAAAGTCATTCGCAACAATGTTCTTAAAAACACGAAATACAACACTAGGACTTTAATACGTATAACCAAACAATAGCAAAAACACTAAATACAAATGATACAGTGGCGTGTAGAAATAACACTTAACGTTTACATTTACGTTGATTTTTTTATGGATTAATTTATATTTTTGTTTTAATTGGTGGATTTAGTATCTAATAGGTACAAATTGATAATTAGGTGTCCATGAAGCAAAAATGATCAAAGAGTACGAAAAGAGTTGCAATTAGGAAAATAAAATCAAATTAGAAGAGAGGATCCCTCAACATCTTCGGTAGTGTCCACTAAGTCGAGCATAACTTTCTCATCGGGACTCCAAATAAAGTGGTTCCGGCGGCATTAGAAAGCTATTTTAGCTGGCTACAATTCCTGTCTAATATCAAATTTCCAAATTCGGACTCGAACATGGTCAAAATTGGATTCCAAAAGCGATCATGAAAATACGTGCTACAGTACGAGGACACGAATGCACGTCATGAAACATGCTCAAAAACACTCGCTACAAAATATACGCACATAAGTAAAAGTACAAAAGCATGCACAAAAGTACTCACGCAAAAGTGCATTCGCAAAGAGGATCATGAAAACACAAACTACAATCCTAGGACATTAATACAAATCAACAAACATGCACAAACACACTCGCTCAAATGGACATGCACAAACGTACATGTAAAAAAATACGCGCAAAAGTGCATTCTCAACAACGTTCTTAAAAACACGAAATACAACACTAGGACTTTAATACGCATAAATAAACAATAGCAAAAACACTAAATACAAAAGATACAGTGGCGTGTAGAAATAACACTCAACGTTTACATTTACGTTGATTTTTTTATGGATTAATTTATATTTCTATTTTAATTGGTGGATTTAGTATCTAATAGGTACAAATTGATAATTAGGTGTCCATGAAGCAAAAATGATCAAAGAGTACGAAAAGAGTTGCAATTAGGAAAATAAAATCAAATTAGAAGAGAGGATCCCTCAACATCTTCGGTAGTGTCCACGAAGTCGAGCATAACTTTCTCATCGGGACTCCAAATAAAGTGGTTCCGGCGGCATTAGAAAGCTATTTTAGCTGGCTACAATTCCTGTCTAATATCAAATTTCCAAATTCGGACTCGAACATGGTCAAAATTGGATTCCAAAAGCGATCATGAAAATACGTGCTACAGTACGAGGACACGAATGCACATCATGAAACGTGCACAAAAACACTCGCTACAAAATATACGCACATAAGTAAAAGTACAAAAGCATGCACAAAAGTACTCACGCAAAAGTGCATTCGCAAAAAGGATCATGAAAACACAAACTACAATCCTAGGACATTAATACAAATCAACAAACATGCACAAACACACTCGCTCAAATGGACATGCACAAACGTACATGTAAAAAAATACGCGCAAAAGTGCATTCGCAACAACGTTCTTAAAAACACGAAATACAACACTAGGACTTTAATACGCATAACCAAACAATAGCAAAAACACTAAATACAAAAGATACAGTGGCGTGTAGAAATAACACTTAACGTTTACATTTACGTTGATTTTTTTATGGATTAATTTATATTTCTGTTTTAATTGGTGGATTTAGTATCTAATAGGTACAAATTGATAATTAGGTGTCCATGAAGCAAAAATGATCAAAGAGTACGAAAAGAGTTGCAATTAGGAAAATAAAATCAAATTAGAAGAGAGGATCCCTCAACATCTTCGGTAGTGTCCACGAAGTCGAGCATAACTTTCTCATCGGGACTCCAAATAAAGTGGTTCCGGCGGCATTAGAAAGCTATTTTAGCTGGTTACAATTCCCGTCTAATATCAAATTTCCAAATTCGGACTCGAACATGGTCAAAATTGGATTCCGAAAGCGATCATGAAAATACGTGCTACAGTACGAGGACACAAATGCACATCATGAAACGTGCACAAAAACACTCGCTACAAAATATACGCACATAAGTAAAAGTACAAAAGCATGCACAAAAGTACTCACGCAAAAGTGCATTCGCAAAAAGGATCATGAAAACACAAACTACAATCCTAGGACATTAATACAAATCAACAAACATGCACAAACACACTCGCTCAAATGAACATGCACAAACGTACATGTAAAAAAATATGCGCAAAAGTCATTCGCAACAACGTTCTTAAAAACACGAAATACAACACTAGGACTTTAATACGCATAACCAAACAATAGCAAAAACACTAAATACAAAAGATACAGTGGCATGTAGAAATAACACTTAACGTTTACATTTACGTTGATTTTTTTATGAATTAATTTATATTTCTGTTTTAATTGGTGGATTTAGTATCTAATAGGTACAAATTGATAATTAGATGTCCATGCAGCAAAAATGATCAAAGAGTACGAAAAGAGTTGCAATTAGGAAAATAAAATCAAATTAGAAGAGAGGATCCCTCAACATCTTCGGTAGTGTCCACGAAGTCGAGCATAACTTTCTCATCGGGACTCCAAATAAAGTGGTTCCGGCGGCATTAGAAAGCTATTTTAGCTGGCTACAAGTCCTGTCTAATATCAAATTTCCAAATTCGGACTCGAACATGGTCAAAATTGGATTCCGAAAGCGATCATGAAAATACGTGCTACAGTACGAGGACACGAATGCACATCATGAAACGTGCACAAAAACACTTGCTACAAAATATACGCACATAAGTAAAAGTACAAAAGCATGCACAAAAGTACTCACGCAAAAGTGCATTCGCAAAAAGGATCATGAAAACACAAACTACAATCCTAGGACATTAATACAAATCAACAAATGCACAAACACACTCGCTCAAATGGACATGCACAAACGTACATGTAAAAAAATACGCGCAAAAGTGCATTCGCAACAACGTTCTTAAAAACACGAAATACAACACTAGGACTTTAATACGCATAACCAAACAATAGCAAAAACACTAAATACAAAAGATACAGTGGCGTGTAGAAATAACACTCAACGTTTACATTTACGTTGATTTTTTTATGGATTAATTTATATTTCTGTTTTAATTGGTGGATTTAGTATCTAATAGGTACAACTTCATAATTAGGTGTCCATGAAGCAAAAATGATCAAAGAGTCCGAAAAGAGTTGCAATTAGGAAAATAAAATCAAATTAGAAGAGAGGATCCCTCAACATCTTCGGTAGTGTCCACGAAGTCGAGCATAACTTTCTCATCGGGACTCCAAATCGAGTGGTTTTGGCGGCATTAGAAAGCTATTTTAGCTGGCTACAATTCCTGTCTAATGTCAAATTTCCAAACTCGGACTCGAACATGGTCAAAATTGGATTCCAAAAGCGATCATGAAAATACGTGCTACAGTACGAGGACACGAATGCACATCAAGAAACGTGCACAAAAACACTCGCTACAAAATATACGCACATAAGTAAAATTACAAAAGCATGCACGAAAGTACTCACGCAAAAGTGCATTCGCAAAAAGGATCATGAAAACACAAACTACAATCCTAGGACATTAATACAAATCAACAAACATGCACAAACACACTCGCTCAAATGGACATGCACAAACGTACATGTAAAAAAATATGCGTAAAAGTCATTCGCAACAACGTTCTTAAAAAAACGAAATACAACACTAGGACTTTAATACGCATAACCAAACAATAGCAAAAACACTAAATACAAAAGATACAGTTGATGTGATCCCAATCACATCAAGCAATCAACGATTTCAAAGGTTTTCGATTCAGAGTTTACATTGGTCCAAATCAGATTTGAGAGGCTTTAACCATAAAGATATCAATCTTGGAATGTTCTAATTGATGCAATCAAATATTATAAGCCTTTGGAATGTTCAAGATGTCAGCAAGGAAAGATACACACGTTTTTTAGGAGATATGAGGGCTCTTTATTAGTGCATTTCAGCCTTGGAAGATCAAGACCATGATTTAAAAAGCTTTCTTAATTTAGATTCAATAAATATTAATTAGATTGGCTGATTAGTGGCTGATTTGATTAGATAGACAATAATTCCTTGTTCTTAGTTTGTTTCCATAGATAAGAGTAGCTGAACCCTATATAAAGGGATCAACTTGTATGAATAAAAACACACAACAATGTATTGAAATCTTTGTATAAGAGTGTGTCTCTTCGGTTCTTTAAGAACCATTGTTTTTTTAAATGAACTTATCGGAGTTTTTCTCCGTGGCGTTCGCCCCTGACTCATCAATCAATCTTCCGCAATTGATTGTGGCGTCTTCGCATACCAAGGTTCTTGCCTCTTTATAGGCAATGGGTCGAGGTCCCACCCCATTGAATCCTTCTTTGGACGGTCCAGGATTTGAAATCCGAAGTATTGATACCGGGTCTCGTCACATGGTTGGCGTGGTTCATATCACATCAACAGTGGCGTGTAGAAATAACACTTAACGTTTACATTTACGTTGATTTTTTTATGGATTAATTTATATTTCTGTTTTAATTGGTGGATTTAGTATCTAATAGGTACAAATTGATAATTAGGTGTCCATGAAGCAAAAATGATCAAAGAGTACAAAAAGAGTTGCAATTAGGAAAATAAAATCAAATTAGAAGAGAGGATCCCTCACCATCTTCGGTAGTGTCCACGAAGTCGAGCATAACTTTCTCATCGGGACTCCAAATCGAGTGGTTCCGGCGGCATTAGAAAGCTATTTTAGCTGGCTACAATTCCTGTCTAATGTCAAATTTCCAAACTCGGACTCGAACATGGTCAAAATTGGATTCCAAAAGCGATCATGAAAATACGTGCTACAGTACGAGGACACGAATGCACATCAAGAAACGTGCACAAAAATACTCGCTACAAAATATACGCACATAAGTAAAAGTACAAAAGCATGCACGAAAGTACTCACGCAAAAGTGCATTCGCAAAAAGGATCATGAAAACACAAACTACAATCCTAGGACATTAATACAAATCAACAAACATGCACAAACACACTCGCTCAAATGGACATGCACAAACGTACATGTAAAAAAATACGCGCAAAAGTGCATTCTCAACAACGTTCTTAAAAACACGAAATACAACACTAGGACTTTAATACGCATAACCAAACAATAGCAAAAACACTAAATACAAAAGATACAGTGGCGTGTAGAAATAACACTCAACGTTTACATTTACGTTGATTTTTTTATGGATTAATTTATATTTCTGTTTTAATTGGTGGATTTAGTATCTAATAGGTACAAATTGATAATTAGGTGTCCATGAAGCAAAAATGATCAAAGAGTACGAAAAGAGTTGCAATTAGGAAAATAAAATCAAATTAGAAGAGAGGATCCCTCAACATCTTCGGTAGTGTCCACGAAGTCGAGCATAACTTTCTCATCGGGACTCCAAATAAAGTGGTTCCGGCGGCATTAGAAAGCTATTTTAGCTGGCTACAATTCCTGTCTAATATCAAATTTCCAAATTCGGACTCGAACATGGTCAAAATTGGATTCCAAAAGCGATCATGAAAATACGTGCTACAGTACGAGGACACGAATGCACATCATGAAACGTGCACAAAAACACTCGCTACAAAATATACGCACATAAGTAAAAGTACAAAAGCATGCACAAAAGTACTCACGCAAAAGTGCATTCGCAAAAAGGATCATGAAAACACAAACTACAATCCTAGGACATTAATACAAATCAACAAACATGCACAAACACACTCGCTCAAATGAACATGCACAAACGTACATGTAAAAAAATATGCGCAAAAGTCATTCGCAACAACGTTCTTAAAAACACGAAATACAACACTAGGACTTTAATACGGATAACCAAACAATAGCAAAAACACTAAATACAAAAGATACAGTGGCGTGTAGAAATAACACTTAACGTTTACATTTACGTTGATTTTTTTATGGATTAATTTATATTTCTGTTTTAATTGGTGGATTTAGTATCTAATAGGTACAAATTGATAATTAGGTGTCCATGAAGCAAAAATGATCAAAGAGTACAGAAAGAGTTGCAATTAGGAAAATAAAATCAAATTAGAAGAGAGGATCCCTCAACATCTTCGGTAGTGTCCACGAAGTCGAGCATAACTTTCTCATCAGGACTCCAAATAAAGTGGTTCCGGCGGCATTAGAAAGCTATTTAGCTGGCTACAATTCCTGTCTAATATCAAATTTCCAAATTCGGATTCGAACATGGTCAAAATTAGATTCCAAAAGCGATCATGAAAGTACGTGCTACAGTACGAGGACACGAATGCACATCATGAAACGTGCACAAAAACACTCGCTACAAAATATACGCACATAAGTAAAAGTACAAAAGCATGCACAAAAGTACTCACGCAAAAGTGCATTCGCAAAAAGGATCATGAAAACACAAACTACAATCCTAGGACATTAATACAAATCAACAAACATGCACAAACACACTCGCTCAAATGGACATGCACAAACGTACATGTTAAAAAATACGCGCAAAAGTGCATTCGCAACAGCGTTCTTAAAAACACGAAATACAACACTAGGACTTTAATACGCATAAATAAACAATAGCAAAAACAGTACATACAAAAGATACAGTGGCGTGTAGATATAACACTCAACGTTTAAATTTACGTTGATTCTTTTATGGATTAATTTATATTTCTGTTTTAATTGGTGGATTTAGTATCTAATAGGTACAAATTGATAATTAGGTGTCCATGAAGCAAAAATGATCAAAGAGTACGAAAAGAGTTGCAATTAGGAAAATAAAATCAAATTAGAAGAGAGGATCCCTCAACATCTTGGGTAGTGTCCACGAAGTCGAGCATAACTTTCTCATCGGGACTCCAAATAAAGTGGTTCCGGCGGCATTAGAAAGCTATTTTAGCTGGCTCCAATTCCTGTCTAATGTCAAATTTCCAAATTCGGACTCGAACATGGTCAAAATTGGATTCCAAAAGCGATCATGAAAATACGTGCTACAGTACGAGGACACGAATGCACATCAAGAAAAGTGCACAAAAATACTCGCTACAAAATATACGCACATAAGTAAAAGTACAAAAGCATGCACAAAAGTACTCACGCAAAAGTGCATTCGCAAAAAGGATCATGAAAACACAAACTACAATCCTAGGACATTAATACAAATCAACAAACATGCACAAACACACTCGCTCAAATGGACATGCACAAACGTACATGTAAAAAAATATGCGCAAAAGTGCATTTGCAACAAAGTTCTTAAAAACACGAAATACAACACTAGGACTTTAATACGCATAACCAAACAATAGCAAAAACACTAAATACAAAAGATACAGTGGCGTGTAGAAATAACACTCAACGTTTACATTTACGTTGATTTTTTTATGGATTAATTTATATTTCTGTTTTAATTGGTGGATTTAGTATCTAATAGGTACAAATTGATAATTAGGTGTCCATGAAGCAAAAATGATCAAAGAGTACGAAAAGAGTTGCAATTAGGAAAATAAAATCAAATTAGAAGAGAGGATCCCTCAACATCTTCGGTAGTGTCCACGAAGTCGAGCATAACTTTCTCATCGTGACTCCAAATCAAGTGGTTCCGGCGGCATTAGAAAGCTATTTTAGCTGGCTACAATTCCTGTCTAATGTCAAATTTCCAAATTCGGAATCGAACATGGTCAAAATTGGATTCCAAAAGCGATCATGAAAATACGTGCTACAGTACGAGGACACGAATGCACATCAAGAAACGTGCACAAAAACACTCGCTACAAAATATACGCACATAAGTAAAAGTACAAAAGCATGCACAAAAGTACTCACGCAAAAGTGCATTCGCAAAAAGGATCATGAAAACACAAACTACAATCCTAGGACATTAATACAAATCAACAAACATGCACAAACACACTCGCTCAAATGGACATGCACAAACGTACATGTAAAAAAATACGCGCAAAAGTGCATTCGCAACAACGTTCTTAAAAACACGAAATACAACACTAGGACTTTAATACGCATAAATAAACAATAGCAAAAACAGTAAATACAAAAGATACAGTGGCGTGTAGAAATAACACTCAACGTTTACATTTACGTTGATTCTTTTATGGATTAATTTATATTTCTGTTTTAATTGGTGGATTTAGTATCTTATAGGTAAAAATTGATAATTAGGTGTCCATGAAGCAAAAATGATCAAAGAGTAAGAAAACAAATGCAATTAGGAAAATAAAATCAAATTAGAAGAGAGAATCCCTCAACATCTTCGGTAGTGTCCGATAAGTCGAGCATAACTTTCTCATCGTGACTCCAAATCAAGTGGTTCCGGCGGCATTAGAAAGCTATTTTAGCTGGCTACAATTACTGTCTAATGTCACATTTCCAAATTCGGACTCGAACATGGTCAAAATTGGATTCCAAAAGCGATCATGAAAATACGTGCTACAGTTCGAGGACAAGAATGCACATCAAGAAACGTGCACAAAAACACTCCCTAGAAAATATACGCACATAAGTAAAAGTACAAAAGCATGCACAAAAGTACTCACGCAAAAGTGCATTCGCAAAAAGGATCATGAAAACACAAACTACAATCCTAGGACATTAATACAAATCAACAAATATGCACAAACACCCTCGCTCAAATGAACATGCACAAACGTACATGTAAAAAAATATGAGCAAAAGTGCATTCGCAACAACGTTCTTAAAAACACGAAATACAACACAAGGACTTTAATACGCATAACCAAACAATAGCAAAAACACTAAATACAAAAGATAAAGTGGCGTGTAGGAATAACACTCGTTTACATTTACGTTGATTTTTTTATGGATTAATTTATATTTCTGTTTTAATTGGTGGATTTAGTATCTAATAGGGACAAATTGATAATTAGGTGTCATGAAGCAAAAATGATCAAAGAGTACGAAAAGAGTTGCAATTAGGAAAATAAAATCAAATTAGAAGAGAGGATCCCTCAACATCTTCGGTAGTGTCCACGAAGTCGAGCATAACTTTCTCATCGTGACTCCAAATAAAATGGTTCCGGCGGCATTAGAAAGCTATTTTAGCTGGCTACAATTCCTGTCTAATGTCCAATTTCCAAACTCGGACTCGAACATGTTCAAATTGGATTCCAAAAGCGATCATGAAAATACGTGCTACAGTACGAGGACACGAATGCACATCAAGAAACGTGCACAAAAATACTCGCTACAAAATATACGCACATTAGTAAAAGTACAAAAGCATGCACGAAAGTACTCACGCAAAAGTGCATTCGCAAAAAGGATCATGAAAACACAAACTACAATCCTAGGACATTAATACAAATCAACAAACATGCACAAACACACTCGCTCAAATGAACATGCACAAACGTACATGTAAAAAAATATGCGCAAAAGTCATTTGCAACAAAGTTCTTAAAAACACGAAATAAAACACTAGGACTTTAATACGCATAACCAAACAATAGCAAAAACACTAAATACAAAAGATACAGTGGCGTGTAGAAATAACACTTAAGGTTTACATTTACGTTGATTTTTTTATGGATTAATTTATATTTCTGTTTTAATTGGTGGATTTAGTATCTAATAGGTACAAATTGATAATTAGGTGTCCATGAAGCAAAAATGATCAAAGAGTACGAAAAGAGTTGCAATTAGGAAAATAAAATCAAATTAGAAGAGAGGATCCCTCAACATCTTCGGTAGTGTCCACGAAGTCGAGCATAACTTTCTCATCGGGACTCCAAATCAAGTGGTTCCGGCGGCATTAGAAAGCTATTTTAGCTGGCTACAATTCCTGTCTAATGTCAAATTTCCAAATTCGGAATCGAACATGGTCAAAATTGGATTCCAAAAGCGATCATGAAAATACGTGCTACAGTACGAGGACACGAATGCACATCAAGAAACGTGCACAAAAACACTCGCTACAAAATATACGCACATAAGTAAAAGTACAAAAGCATGCACAAAAGTACTCACGCAAAAGTGCATTCGCAAAAAGGATCATGAAAACACAAACTACAATCCTAGGACATTAATACAAATCAACAAACATGCACAAACACACTCGCTCAAATGGACATGCACAAACGTACATGTAAAAAAATACGCGCAAAAGTGCATTCGCAACAACGCTCTTAAAAACACGAAATACAACACTAGGACTTTAATACGCATAAATAAACAATAGCAAAAACAGTAAATACAAAAGATACAGTGGCGTGTAGAAATAACACTCAACGTTTACATTTACGTTGATTTTTTTATGGATTAATTTATATTTCTGTTTTAATTGGTGGATTTAGTATCTTATAGGTAAAAATTGATAATTAGGTGTCCATGAAGCAAAAATGATCAAAGAGTAAGAAAACAAATGCAATTAGGAAAATAAAATCAAATTAGAAGAGAGGATCCCTCAACATCTTCGGTAGTGTCCACGAAGTCGAGCATAACTTTCTCATCGTGACTCCAAATCAAGTGGTTCCGGCGGCATTAGAAAGCTATTTTAGCTGGCTACAATTCCTGTCTAATGTCACATTTCCAAATTCGGACTCGAACATGGTCAAAATTGGATTCCAAAAGCGATCATGAAAATACGTGCTACAGTTCGAGGACAAGAATGCACATCAAGAAACGTGCACAAAAACACTCCCTAGAAAATATACGCACATAAGTAAAAGTACAAAAGCATGCACAAAAGTACTCACGCAAAAGTGCATTCGCAAAAAGGATCATGAAAACACAAACTACAATCCTAGGACATTAATACAAATCAACAAATATGCACAAACACCCTCGCTCAAATGAACATGCACAAACGTACATGTAAAAAAATATGAGCAAAAGTGCATTCGCAACAACGTTCTTAAAAACACGAAATACAACACAAGGACTTTAATACGCATAACCAAACAATAGCAAAAACACTAAACACAAAAGATAAAGTGGCGTGTAGGAATAACACTCGTTTACATTTACGTTGATTTTTTTATGGATTAATTTATATTTCTGTTTTAATTGATGGATTTAGTATCTAATAGGTACAAATTGATAATTAGGTGTCCATGAAGCAAAAATGATCAAAGAGTACGAAAAGAGTTGCAATTAGGAAAATAAAATCAAATTAGAAGAGAGGATCCCTCAACATCTTCGGTAGTGTCCACGAAGTCGAGCATAACTTTCTCATCGTGACTCAAAATCAAATGGTTCCGGCGGCATTAGAAAGCTATTTTAGCTGGCTACAATTCCTGTCTAATGTCACATTTCCAAATTCGGACTCGAACATGGTCAAAATTGGATACCAAAAGCGATCATGAAAATACGTGCTACAGTTCGAGGACACGAATGCACATCAAGAAACGTGCACAAAAACACTCGCTACAAAATATACGCACATAAGTAAAAGTACAAAAGCATGCACAAAAGTACTCACGCAAAAGTGCATTCGCAAAAAGGATCATGAAAACACAAACTACAATCCTAGGACATTAATACAAATCAACAAACATGCACAAACACACTCGCTCAAATGGACATGCACAAACGTACATGTAAAAAAATACGCGCAAAAGTGCATTCGCAACAACGTTCTTAAAAACACGAAATACAACACTAGGACTTTTATACGCATAAATAAACAATAGCAAAAACAGTAAATACAAAAGATATAGTGGCGTGTAGAAATAACACTCAACGTTTACATTTACGTTGATTTTTTTATGGATTAATTTATATTTCTGTTTTAATTGGTGGATTTAGTATCTTATAGGTAAAAATTGATAATTTGGTGTCCATGAAGCAAAAATGATCAAAGAGTAAGAAAACAAATGCAATTAGGAAAATAAAATCAAATTAGAAGAGAGGATCCCTCAACATCTTCGGTAGTGTCCACGAAGTCGAGTTTAACTTTCTCATCGTGACTCCAAATCAAGTGGTTCCGGCGGCATTAGAAAGCTATTTTAGCTGGCTACAATTCCTGTCTAATGTCACATTTCCAAATTCGGACTCGAACATGGTCAAAATTGGATTCCAAAAGCGATCATGAAAATACGTGCTACAGTTCGAGGACACGAATGCACATCAAGAAACGTGCACAAAAACACTCCCTAGAAAATATACGCACATAAGTAAAAGTACAAAAGCATGCACAAAAGTACTCACGCAAAAGTGCATTCGCAAAAAGGATCATGAAAACACAAACTACAATCCTAGGACATTAATACAAATCAACAAACATGCACATACACCCTCGTTCAAATGAACATGCACAGACGTACATGTAAAAAAATATGAGCAAAAGTGCATTCGCAACAACGTTCTTAAAAACACGAAATACAACACTAGGACTTTAATACGCATAACCAAACAATAGCAACAACACTAAATACAGAAGATTTAGTGGTGTGTAGGAATAACACTCGTTTACATTTACGTTGATTTTTTTATGGATTAATTTATATTTCTGTTTTAATTGGTGGATTTAGTATCTAATAGGTACAAATTGATAATTAGGTGTCCATGAAGCAAAAATGATCAAAGAGTACGAAAAGAGTTGCAATTAGGAAAATAAAATCAAATTAGAAGAGAGGATCCCTCAACATCTTCGGTAGTGTCCACGAAGTTGAGCATAAGTTTCTCATCGGGACTCCAAATCAAGTGGTTCCGGCGGCATTTGAAAGCTATTTTTCTAATGTCAAATTTCCAAATTCGGACTCGAACATGGTCAAAATTGGATTCCAAAATCGATCATGAAAATACGTGCTACAGTACGAGGACACGAATGCACATCAAGAAACGTGCACAAAAACACTCGCTACAAAATATACGCACATAAGTAAAAGTACAAAAGCATGCACAAAAGTACTCACGCAAAAGTGCATTCGCAAAAAGGATCATGAAAACACAAACTACAATCCTAGGACATTAATACAAATCAACAAACATACACAAACACACTCGCTCAAATGGACATGCACAAACGTACATGTAAAAAAATATGCGCAAAAGTGCATTTGCAACAAAGTTCTTAAAAACACGAAATAAAACACTAGGACTTTAATACGCATAACCAAACAATAGCAAAAACACTAAATACAAAAGATACAGTGGCGTGTAGAAATAACACTTAAGGTTTACATTTACGTTGATTTTTTTATGGATTAATTTATATTTCTGTTTTAATTGGTGGATTTAGTATCTAATAGGTACAAATTGATAATTAGGTGTCCATGAAGCAAAAATGATCAAAGAGTACGAAAAGAGTTGCAATTAGGAAAATAAAATCAAATTAGAAGAGAGGATCCCTCAACATCTTCGGTAGTGTCCACGAAGTCGAGCATAACTTTCTCATCGTGACTCCAAATCAAGTGGTTCCGGCGGCATTAGAAAGCTATTTTAGCTGGCTACAATTCCTGTCTAATGTCACATTTCCAAATTCGGACTCGAACATGGTCAAAATTGGATTCCAAAAGCGATCATGAAAATACGTGCTACAGCTCGAGGACACGAATGCACATCAAGAAACGTGCACAAAAACACTCGCTACAAAATATACGCACATAAGTAAAAGTACAAAAGCATGCACAAAAGTACTCACGCAAAAGTGCATTCGCAAAAAGGATCATGAAAACACAAACTACAATCCTAGGACATTAATACAAATCAACAAACATGCACAAACACACTCGCTCAAATGAACATGCACAAACGTACATGTAAAAAAATATGCGCAAAAGTGCATTCGCAACAACGTTCTTAAAAACACGAAATACAACACTAGGACTTTAATACGCATAAATAAACAATAGCAAAAACGGTAAATACAAAAGATACAGTGGCGTGTAGAAATAACACTCAACGTTTACATTTACGTTGATTTTTTTATGGATTAATTTATATTTCTGTTTTAATTGGTGGATTTAGTATCTAATAGGTACAAATTGATAATTAGGTGTCCATGAAGCAAAAATGATCAAAGAGTACGAAAAGAGTTGCAATTGGGAAAATAAAATCAAATTAGAAGAGAGGATCCCTCAACATCTTCGGTAGTGTCCACGAAGTCGAGCATAACTTTCTCATCGGGACTCCAAATCGACTGGTTCCGGCGGCATTAGAAAGCTATTTTAGCTGGCTACAATTCCTGTCTAATGTCAAATTCCCAAATTCGGAATAGAACATGGTCAAAATTGGATTCCAAAAGCGATCATGAAAATACGTGCTACAGTACGAGAACACGAATGCACATCTAGAAACGTGCACAAAAACGCTCGCTACAAAATATACGCACATAAGTAAAAGTACAAAAGCATGCACAAAAGTACTCACGCAAAAGTGCATTCGCAAAAAGGATCATAAAAACACAAACTACAATCCTAGGACATTAATACAAATCAACAAACATGCACAAACACACTCGCTCAAATGGACATGCAGAAACGTACATGTAAAAAAATACGCGCAAAAGTGCATTCGCAACAACGTTCTTAAAAACACGAAATACAACACTAGGACTTTAATACGCATAACCAAACAATAGCAAAAACACTAAA
>NW_012193611.1:108289-139055 GCF_000504015.1 Erythranthe guttata
TGTCACATTTCCAAATTCGGACTCGAACATGGTCAAAATTGGATTCCAAAATCGATCATGAAAATACGTGCTACAGCTCGAGGACACGAATGCACATCAAGAAACGTGCACAAAAACACTCACACAAAAGTGCATTCGCAAAAAGGATCATGAAAACACAAACTACAATCCTAGGACATTAATACAAATCAACAAACATACACAAACACACTCGCTCAAATGGACATGCACAAACGTACATGTAAAAAAATATGCGCAAAAGTGCATTTGCAACAAAGTTCTTAAAAACACGAAATACAACACTAGGACATGAATACGCATATCCAAACAATAGCAAAAACACTAAATACAAAAGATACAGTGGCGTGTAGAAATAACACTTAAGGTTTACATTTACGTTGATTTTTTTATGGATTAATTTATATTTCTGTTTTAATTGGTGGATTTAGTATCTAATAGGTACAAATTGATAATTAGGTGTCCATGAAGCAAAAATGATCAAAGAGTACGAAAAGAGTTGCAATTAGGAAAATAAAATCAAATTAGAAGAGAGGATCCCTCAACATCTTCGGTAGTGTCCACGAAGTTGAGCATAAGTTTCTCATCGGGACTCCAAATCAAGTGGTTCCGGCGGCATTTGAAAGCTATTTTTCTAATGTCAAATTTCCAAATTCGGACTCGAACATGGTCAAAATTGGATTCCAAAATCGATCATGAAAATACGTGCTACAGTACGAGGACACGAATGCACATCAAGAAACGTGCACAAAAACACTCGCTACAAAATATACGCACATAAGTAAAAGTACAAAAGCATGCACAAAAGTACTCACGCAAAAGTGCATTCGCAAAAAGGATCATGAAAACACAAACTACAATCCTAGGACATTAATACAAATCAACAAACATACACAAACACACTCGCTCAAATGGACATGCACAAACGTACATGTAAAAAAATATGCGCAAAAGTGCAAGGCAAGACGGCCCCCGAAAGCCAAAGCGGTCCGAGCCCATCCCAAAATCCTGGCTTGCATGCGATCAAGCAAAGTGTGAAACAAACTGCCCCGGTCCCTCCCTTTGTATAGTGGTGCTCCAAGATAAATGATAGGAAGATCCTTTCTCGGATAACTGAGAATCCGAGAAATAGTGCGAAGATGACCATCAGAACATGCCCTATCAACTGTGAAAGTGCTCTTGTGCACACTAATCAACTGACCCGAAGTCCGACAGTAATGATCGAGAAAATCCCGCAGCTTCTTCAGTCCAAAATTATGGCACGAGGTAAATATCATGACATCATCCGCATAGGCCAAATGGGATATAGGAATGCCTCCCCTTGTAGAATAAAACATGCTTGGGCAACGGCTGTATAGTGCATCGAGACCTCTCGAAAAATACTCAGCCGCAAGTACAAAAAGAGTCGGCGAGAGCGGATCTCCCTGCCTTAGACCACGAGACGAAGTGAAATACCCCGTCAGCTCCCCGTTGATTAGTAAAGAGAATTGGCACGACGAAACACATCGCCGAATAATATCAACCAAGTTCGCCGAGAAACCCATCAGCTCGAGTACACGAAATAAGAACCGCCACTGAACCCTATCATAAGCCTTTGCCATATCCAGCTTCAAAATAAGATTCGGATTTCGACAACGAACTGATATCGAGTGGACCATCTCTTGTGCTAATAAAATATTATCACTAATGAGGCGACCCTGAACAAACCCACTCTGAGAAGGAGAAATAATGTGGGGCAAGTGAGGTGCCAGTCTGTTCGTAAGTACCTTGGTGATAATTTTATTGGTCACGTTGCACAAGCTAATCGGGCGGAAATCTGTCCAAGCCGTCGGAAAGTCCACCTTTGGAATAAGAACCAAGGTGGTAGCGGTGAAGCTCGCAGGCATAGATCCACCCTCGAAGAAATCCCAAACCGCTTCACAAACATCACACTGAATCAAGTCCCAACAATGCTGATAAAATAGCGAAGAATACCCATCAGGACCCGAAGCACTATCTCGACAAATCCCAAACACCGCATCTTTGATCTCCTCAACTGACGGACGAGTAGAGACTGAAGAAAAGTCCCTTTGAGGAGCGGAAAATAGGGACTCATCAACCGGAAGCAAACTAGGCAGATCATCGGTAAGAAGCTTGCTAAAGAAATCAACGCCCGAATCCTTGATCTCCTGAGCTGATGTGAGAACCAAATCACCATGAGAGATAGAGTGGATTCGATTGACACATCGCTTTTTCTTGACTAACGAGTGGAAAAACTTAGAGTTTCTCTCTCCATCAGTCGCCCATCTACAAGCTGCCTTCTGCTTCCAAAAGTCCTCCTCAATATTGAGCATGAGAGTAAGTTCAGCAGTGGCCTTTTTCAAATTTGCACGATTCTCGGGTGATCGATCCAAGTCATATATGTGCTCGGCCTCTAGAACAGCTGCCTCGGCCCTCTCTTTATTCTTGAACACGTCCCCGAAAACATTCCAATTCCACCACTGAAGCTTCTGTTTCAATCGTCTCAACTTCGTATGTAATCGATGCATCCCCGTCTGAGCACACGGAAAATCCCAAACCTGTTCCACAATCTGACGAAACGTAGCGTGGCGGATCCACATATGCTGAAACCGGAATGAAGCAGGAGGCCTAGACGAAGAAGCAGCCGATGAAACCAAAAGAGGAGCATGATCCGACCAGGTCCGTGAGAGGTGGGTAACCTGCGTAATAGGCAGTAAATCTAGCCAAGCAGAGTTATATAGAATCCTGTCCAAACGCTCCAAAAGACCTGAAGGGCTCTCCCAAGTATAGCAAGAACTAGCCCCAGAGAACCCGGCATCCGAAAGTTCACAATCCGAAACCATAGCACCAAACTCAGCCATATCTAGTCTTCTATCCGAAACCGATCTATTCCGTTCTGACTCAAGTAAGATTGAGTTGAAGTCACCCCCAGAAATCCAAGGAGTGTCACCAATCGTCTCAAAAATGTCGCGGAACGAATTCCACAAAACACGGCGCTCGGAACGAGAGCATCTAGCATAGACCGCAGTAAATACAAAAGGAGCACCAAATAAACCAGATATGCATCTGACATGCAATAATTGTACCTCATCCCTAAGCAACTCGACTCGAAAATTGTGATCCCAAAAAATCCAGATCTTCCCCGCACAATTAGACAAACCAGCAACGAAACCCAAGCGACGGCAATAGTAATCATGCACAAACTCAGTCATAGGTTCAGAAATAACCAATAAATTAACTCTATGTTGGCGACAAATAAAGCGCAAGTGGGATTGGGTCGCCTTATTCTTTACCCCCCTTGCATTCCAAACCAAGAATTTACCCGACATCAAGAAGAGGGGGAATGCGACCCATCTGAAGATTTCCGAGATGTGACAAAGAATGAGTTACCAATAAGGTGGGCCTCCTCCGCATGCCAACGTTCGGCATTCTGCAAACGCCAACGCTCAGCATCAATTAGGCTCGATCGCCACGAGGCCGAAGGTTCATCAGTGATAGAGCCCGGAGTAGCGTGATCAGCTGGGCGTATGCTCGTGGCTGGGCTCACGGGCTCATAAGGGATCATGGCAAGGTGATTGAAAGGAGGCGTGCCGGCCAAATTTTGATCGGCCGTGGGCCGGACCTTGGTCACATAGTGTTCGCAAAATAAGGCAGCCGACGTAGGTGTAATCGGATCCGTACCCGCCGAAAGTCCTGACCCCTCTCGTCCGTGTATCCCATGATTAAGGGGAACATCCTTGGCCACCGAAGTGGCTGAAGGTGATAGAGAGGGGGTTGAGAGGGCTGCCCCCTTTGCGGTTCGGGAGCTAGAAGCTTGATTTCTGTTCTTTTTGGAGGGAGACACATGCTGATTTTTTTTGGACATGGATAAGGCCTCCATATCATCTAAATCAGCTGCTTGATCATCGGCAATAGTATCTATAGGGTCTGGACTCATCGGTTGTTTGGTGTTAGAAGTATTTTTTCGGCCCTTTTTCGAAGATTTTGGAACATGTTTGGAAGCAACATCCGGTTGAATATGAGCAGCCTCTATATCCTCTTGAACCCCACTCTCCAACAATTCAAAGGGGTTGTAATGCTCAAAATCTCCTTCACTAATATTATCGGCAGTAGTCCGCACAATAGCTTGAGAAAAACTAGGATTTTCAGTTGATTTTGTCCCCGATGTTTTAGGAATATCCATGTTTTCAACAACAACATTTTTCCTCTTTTCAACTCGTCGCCAAACTTGTTTTTCCTTTGGTGGGGCTGTGGGTTTGGGAATCCGTTGTGGCGGTGGTGGAAAATCCGGTTTTTTAGCATTTCCATTCATATAACAATTTTCAACCGAGTGACCCAGGTGAGAACAAAACGTGCAGAATTTTGGGACGTTCTCGTAGTTTACCGGCAAGGAAATCATCTCAATATCATCATAGCCAGTCATCACCGGAATTTGTTCAACCCTCGGTTTCAAGAGATCAATTTCGACGCAAAATCGAGCAACATATAGCTTCTTTCGATCGGCTGTAAAATCATCAAACTCAAGTGGATTTCCAATAGAAGAAGCAAGGAAGAATATAGCTTCCCGGTTGTACATATAAGGAGGAACTCCCGACACATTAACCCAGACCGGCGCTATAGAAGTTTCGTTTTTCAAATTAAAGCCCGGAGTATATTTAAAAACACGCATGGGCAGCCCATCAATATAGCATATCGATCTTCTCAAAAGCAAAGAATAATCATCTAATACCGAGAATTGAATCAACACATGCCGATAATTCAATTTATGCAACTCAAAGGAACCGCGGGGCTTTAAATCGTAAATAAACTTCTCCATAACTTTGTAGTGAGGTATCCCATGAGAAAACTTACCAATCAAGGTGTACTTTAACGGCTCAAGCATCTTATCAACCTCCTCTTTCGAGAAATAGAGCACATTCTTGCCATCTATCACTTTAATTGTCCCAATTGGAGCAATATCTTCTCGGTGGAGCAAGTGACGACGACGATCAACCTTAGAAGAAGCAATTGGAGGTCCGAGATCACCGTGTACAGCAGCCGCAAAGGATTTGGTTGGGAATTGGAATTTTGTTTCCTATAATATTAATTTCGAAATTCAAACAAAATAAATTACTCGTGACTATCCAAAGGTCATTAAATTCTGCTCATATTCTATTTCGATTCAAGTTCATCGTTCATCTTCTCTATCAATTCCTGATAATTCGTGGTGAACTGTTGCTGAAAATTCTGATATTTGTTTGGTGAGTTTGATTGGGACTATTGAGAATTTGAGAGGAAAAAGGCAAGAGTGGTGAGTTCATAAGAGGGTAAAAGCCAAAATTGATTGTGTGCAAACACGAGTGAACTTGAGCGATATCCATTTATTGAGTGAAACACGTAAGGGAGTGTGTGAGGTCCATATTTTCTTTCTAACATTGTTTTGCAGGAATCATGTCTAACAATCAAACAAATTTGGAAGACACACATAGGGAGGTTGATCCAAAGTTTATGATGGAGGCGTTGATGAGTGAGATGAAGAGATTCGTGAGGGAAGAGATGGAGCGGATTGATGAGCGGATGGATCAAATGGAGAATTCACGGCAAGAGATTCCCCAAACCATTCCTAACATGCAAAGGAGAGGACAAGCTCCACCTAGAGAGGCTAGGGCAGAAGAGGATGAGTATTACAGTGATGACTTCGATGACCAACATTCCGTTGCTGTAAATCGAAGGTTTGGAGCGAGGGTTCGTGATGCTCGAAACCGCGAGGATAACAATTTGGGAAACATAAAGGTGAATATACCATCGTTTCACGGCAGAAACGATCCTGAAGCTTACATTGAGTGGGAGCGAAAGATGGAGCTGTTGTTTGATTGTCACAATTACTCGGAACACAAGAAGGTGAAGTTAGCAGCGATTGAATTCTCCGATTATGCCATCATTTGGTGGGATCAATTGGTGCTGAATAGGAGGAGAAATAGGGAGAATCCAGTGGCAACCTGGGACGAGATGAAATCCCTAATGAGAAAGCGGTTCGTGCCAAGCTACTACTTCCGGGAGTTGTATCAAAAGCTACAGAATTTGAAGGAAGGAAATCGGAGTGTTGAAGAGTACTTTAAGGAGATGGAAATTTCAATGATCCGAGTAAATATTGAGGAGGATCGGGAGGCTACTGTGGCAAGGTTCTTGGCAGGGCTGAATAGAGAGATTGCTAACGTAGTGGAGTTGCAACATTATGTTGAGATGGAGGACATGGTACACATGGCCATCAAGATTGAGAATCAGCTCAAGCGGCGGGGTAACAATCCACGACCAGCCCCTAGTTCGAGTTCATCTTGGATGCATAATGGTGTTAGCAAAGATGAGAAGCCAGCTATGATTAAACCCAAATTCGAGCCAAAGCAAAACACTACCAGCCATGCAGCCCAGGGTAAAATCGATTCTAATACAACTCGGAATCGTGATATAGAGTGTTTTAAATGCCATGGCAGGGGTCACAAAGCAAACCAATGTCCAAACAAGAGAGTTATGCTGCTGCGTGATGATGGTGGGTTTGAGACCGAAGAAGAGGAGGATTCCACACCACCACAAGAGGATGATGGATAAGAAGAATATGCAGCACATGGTGAACTTTTGGTTGCAAGGAGAGCTCTAAACGTGCAAGCAAAGGGAGATGAAGAAGCACAGCGAGAAAACATCTTCTACACTAGATGTCATGTTCGAGACAAGGTGTGTAGTATGATCATTGATGGAGGGAGTTGCACCAATGTTGCTAGCACTACGATGGTGGAGAAGTTAGGGCTGACTACAACCAAACATCCACAACCATATAAGCTGCAATGGCTTAATGATAGTGGAGAATTGAGGGTGAACAAGCAAGTGTTAGTATCATTTCGCATTGGGAGGTACGATGATGAGGTACTGTGTGATGTTGTTCCGATGCAAGCTGGACACTTGGTCGACCGTGGCAATCTGATCGACGGGCCAAGCATGATGGTTTCACCAACAAGTACTCATTTGCGTTCAACCAAAGAACAATCACTCTAGTTCCTTTAACTCCACAGCAGGTCCATGAGGATCAAGTGAGGTTACAAAAAGAGAGTGATCAAAAGAAAATGAGTGAGAGTGCAAAAGAAAGATAGAGTGAGGCTGAGAAAAACAAGAGAGAAAATAAAAAAGAGAGTTTGGCCAATGAGAGAAAAGAAGAGGGAAAAACAAGTTTATATGCGAGGGCGAGTGATGTGAAGAGAGCTATGCGTTCGAATCAGCCGATGATTGTACTTATGTACAAGGAGGCCTTTTTGAACACTAACAACGTTAACTCTTCTTTGCCTAGTTCCGTTGTTTCTCTTTTGCAGGAATTTGATGATGTATTCCCAGAGGAGCTACCACCGGGGTTGCCACCCATTCGAGGCATTGAACATCAAATTGACTTTGTGCCAGGAGCTTCTATTCCAAACCGACCAGCCTACCGAAGCAATCCCGAGGAGACTAAGGAGATACAAAGGCAGGTCACGGAGTTGATGGAAAGAGGGCACGTGAGGGAGAGCATGAGTCCGTGTGCTGTTCCGGTACTTTTGGTGCCTAAGGCGGATGGAAAGTGGAGAATGTGTGTCGATTGTCGAGCAATCAACAATATAACGGTAAAGTATCGTCATCCTATTCCACGCTTAGATGATATGTTAGAGGAATTGCATGGTGCTTGTGTGTTTTCAAAAATCGATTTGAAAAGTGGGTATCATCAAATAAGAATGAGAGAGGGTGATGAATGGAAAACTGCTTTCAAAACAAAGTATGGTTTATATGAGTGGTTAGTTATGCCGTTTGGGCTAACTAATGCCCCTAGTACTTTCATGCGATTAATGAACCATGTTTTGCGATCTTTCATTGGTAAATTTGTTGTAGTTTACTTTGATGACATTCTTATCTATAGCAAAAATCTGGATGATCATGTTGTGCATTTGAAATCCGTTTTACATGCGCTTAGGGAAGAGAAGTTGTATGCTAATTTGCAGAAATGTACATTTTGCACGGATAAGCTTGTCTTTCTTGGTTTTGTAGTGAGTGCACAAGGTATTCAGGTTGATGAAGAAAAGGTTCGAGCTATCCAAGAATGGCCAAGGCCGACGAGTGTAGCGAATGTTCGAAGTTTTCATGGCCTTGCTGGTTTCTATAGAAGGTTCGTGAAGGATTTTAGCACTATTGCAGCACCAATGACCGAGGTGATAAGGAAGAATGTGGTGTTCAAGTGGGGGGACGAGCAAGAGAAAGCATTTCAATTAATTAAGGAGAAGTTAACCAAAGCTCCTTTACTTGCTCTACCAAATTTCGCGAAAACATTCGAGATCGAGTGCGATGCTTCCGGAGTAGGCATAGGCGCTGTTTTGATGCAAGAGGGACGACCGATTGCCTATTTTAGTGAGAAGTTGAGTGGGGCAGCCTTAAACTACCCGACTTATGATAAGGAGCTGTATGCCTTGGTTCGAGCTTTAGAGACGTGGCAGCATTATCTTTGGCCTAAGGAGTTTGTGATTCACACGGATCATGAATCGTTGAAGCACTTGAAGGGACAACACAAGCTGAACAAGAGGCATGCCCGATGGATGGAATTCATTGAGACATTTCCTTATGTCATCAAATACAAGCAAGGTAAAGAGAACATTGTAGCTGATGCACTGTCTCGAAGGTACACCTTAATCTCTACTCTAAATGTTAAATTACTTGGTTTTGAACAAATTAAGGAGTTGTACATTCAAGATGCTGATTTTGGTACTGTTTATCAAGCATGTGAAAAGGGTGCATTTGATAAGTTCTATAGGCATGAGGGATTCTTGTTTAGGGAAGATAAACTTTGCATTCCTATGTGTTCTATACGTGAATTACTTGTGCTTGAATCGCATGGGGGAGGTCTTATGGGTCACTTTGGTTTCGAAAAGACATTACACATGCTGAAAGAACACTTTTATTGGCCACACATGAAGAGAGATGTTGAGCGAATTTGTGGTAGATGTGTTACATGTCGTCAAGCTAAGTCTCGAGTGCAGCCCCATGGTTTATACACACCATTGCCTATTCCCAATGAACCGTGGGTTGATATTTCTATGGATTTTGTGTTAGGCCTGCCTAGGTCAAAACATGGTAGGGATTCGATCTTTGTTGTCGTTGATAGATTTTCTAAAATGGCACATTTTATACCATGCCACAAAACTGATGATGCGTCGCATGTTGCTGATTTGTTCTTTAAAGAAGTTGTTAGATTGCATGGCATGCCTAGGACAATTGTTTCTGATCGTGATGCTAAGTTCTTGAGTTACTTTTGGAAGACCTTGTGGTGTAAGCTAGGAACAAAATTATTATTTTCTACTACTTGTCACCCACAAACCGATGGTCAAACTGAAGTAGTAAATAGGACTTTGTCTGCCTTGTTGAGGGCAATTATCAAGAAAAACATTAAAACATGGGAAGAGTGTTTACCACATGTTGAGTTTGCATATAATCGAGCTGTTCATTCTGCTACTAAGTTTTCACCGTTTGAAATTGTTTATGGTTTTAATCCTTTAACTCCAATGGATTTAACACCACTACCTTTATCTGAGCGTGTTAACTTGGATGGAAAGAAAAAGGCTGAACTTGTGAAGCAGATTCATGAAAAAGCAAGGCTCAATATGGAGAGGAGAACAGAACAATATGCAAAGCAAGCGAACAAGGGACGTCGCAAGTTGGTTTTTGAACCTGGAGATTGGGTTTGGCTGCACATCAGAAAGGAACGATTTCCAGTACAAAGGCGTTCTAAGTTGCTGCCGAGAGGAGATGGTCCTTTTCAAGTTCTCGAGCGAGTGAATGATAATGCGTACAAGCTGGACTTGCCAGGTGAATATAATGTTAGTACCACCTTCAATGTTGCTGATTTGAGTTATTTTGATGTAGGTGATGATTTGAGGACAAATCCTTTTCAAGAGGAGGGGAATGATGGAGGTCTAACCAACAGTTGGCAAGATGATCCTATCCAAGTCCCAACCGGACCAGTAACGAGGAGCCGAGCTAAGCAATTTTAGGAGAAGCTTGCTGCATTGATCCATAATGTCTTAACTAAGAAAGCTTCATTCAATGGTGATAAACAAGGGTGGATTATGCATATTCAAGTGGCGGAGTCACCCGACAAGTGTGGGAACCATCCGGGCTAAAGATCAGTCCAAGTTGAGCAAATAAGAGCAAGAATGATGAAGACCAAAGCTCACCCTACCTTAAATTCGTGGGTTCATCTCTAATCAGCTCATATTAGTGTGTTTATGGGCCTATTCTATTAAGGCCCTCTTTAATTTCGTGGCTCACTTGTTTAGAGCCTTTATTAAGTAGATTTAGGGTTTTATTTTCCTTTCTTGAAGACTATGTTTTGGGGGCTATATATATGCCTTCTTATTCATTGTGAAAGACAGCTTTTGATCATTAATTAAATTGTGAGATTATTCTCTCTAGTTCTTTAGAACTCTTCGAACATATCGGAGGATTCCGTACGTTCACCTGACTTATCAATCAATCTTCCACAATTGATTGTGGCGTCTTCACATACCCAGGTTCTTGTCTCTTTATAGACAACGGGTCGCGGTTCCACCCCCTTTTGATTCCTTCTCTTGGGCGGTCCAGCAGTTGATAACCGAAGTATTGTTATCGGGTCTCGTCACATGGTTGGCGTGTTATCGTTTGTGCATGTCCATTTCAGCGAGTGTGTTTGTGCATGTTTGTTCATTTGTATTAATGTCCTAGGATTGTAGTTTGTGTTTTCATGATCCTTTTTGCGAATGCACTTTTGCGTGAGTACTTTTGTGCATGCTTATGTACTTTTACTTATGTGCGTATATTTTGTAGCGAGTGTTTTTGTGCACGTTTCTTGATGTGCATTCGTTTCCTCGTACTGTAGCACGTATTTTCATGATCGCTTTTGGAATCCAATTTTGACCATGTTCGAGTCCGAATTTGGAAATTTGACATTAGACAGGAGTTGTAGCCAGCTAAAATAGCTTTCTAATGCCGCCGGAACCAGTTGATTTGGAGTTCGGATGAGAAAATTAAGCTCGACTTCGTGGACACTACCGAAGATGTTGAGGGATCCTCTCTTCTAATTTTATTTTATTTTCCTAATTGCATTTGTTTTCTTACTCTTTGATCTTTTTTGCTTCATGGACACCTAATTATCAATTTGTACCTATAAGATACTAAATCCACCAATTAAAACAAAAATATAAATTAATCCATAATAAAATCCACGTAAACGTAAACGTTGAGTGTTATTTCTACACGCCACTGTATCTTTTGCATTTACTGTTTTTGCTATTGTTTGGTTATGCGTATTAAAGTCCTAGTGTTGTATTTCGTGTTTTTAAGAACGTTGTTGCGAATGTACTTTTGCGCATATTTTTTTTCATGTACGTTTGTGCATGTTCATTTGAGCGAGTGTGTTTGTGCATGTTTGTTGATTTGTATTAAGGTCCTAGGATTGTAGTTTGTGTTTTCATGATCCTTTTTGCGAATGCACTTTTGCGTGAGTACTTTTGTGCATGCTTTTGTACTTTTACTTATGTGCGTATATTTTGTAGCGAGTGTTTTTGTGCACGTTTCTTGATGTGCATTCGTGTCCTCGTACTGTAGCACGTATTTTCATGATCGCTTTTGGAATCCAATTTTGACCATGTTCGAGTCCGAATTTGTAAATTTGACATTAGACAGGAATTTTAGCCAGCTAAAATAGCTTTCTAATGCCGCCGGAACCAGTTGATTTGGAGTTCGGATGAAAAAGTTATGCTCGACTTCGTGGACACTACATAAGATGTTGAGGGATCCTCTCTTCTAATTTGATTTTATTTTCCTAATTGCATTTGTTTTCTTACCCTTTGATCATTTTTTCTTCATGGACACCTAATTATCAATTTGTACCTATAAGATACTAAATCCACCAATTAAAACAAAAATATAAATTAATCCATAAAAAAATCCACGTAAACGTAAACGTTGAGTCTTATTTCTACACGCCACTGTATCTTTTGTATTTACTGTTTTTGCTATTGTTTGGTTATGCGTATTAATGTCCTAGTGTTGTATTTCGTGTTTTTAAGAACGTTGTTGCGAATGTACTTTTGCGCATATTTTTTTTCATGTACGTTTGTGCATGTTCATTTGAGCGAGTGTGTTTGTGCATGTTTGTTGATTTGTATTAATGTCCTAGGACTGTAGTTTGTGTTTTCATGATCCTTTTTGCTAATGCACTTTTGCGTGAGTACTTTTGTGCATGCTTATGTACTTTTACTTATGTGCGTATATTTTGTAGCGAGTGTTTTTGTGCACGTTTCTTGATGTGCATTCGTGTCCTCGTACTGTAGCACGTATTTTCATGATCGCTTTTGGAATCCAATTTTGACCATGTTCGAGTCCGAATTTGGAAATTTGACATTAGACAGGAATTGTAGCCAGCTAAAATAGCTTTCTAATGCCGCCGGAACCAGTTGATTTGGAGTTCGGATGAGAAAGTTATGCTCGACTTCGTGGACACTACAGAAGATGTTGAGGGATCCTCTCTTCTAATTTGATTTTATTTTCCTAATTGCATTTGTTTTCTTACTCTTTGATCATTTTTTCTTCATTGACACCTAATTATCAATTTGTACCTATAAGATACTAAATCCCCCAATTAAAACAAAAATATAAATTAATCCATAAAAAATCCACGTAAACGTAAACGTTGAGTCTTATTTCTACACGCCACTGTATCTTTTGTATTTACTGTTTTTGCTATTGTTTGGTTATGTGTATTAAAGTCCTAGTGTTGTATTTCTTGTTTTTAAGAACGTTGTTGCGAATACACTTTTGCGCGTATTTTTTTTCATGTACGTTTGTGCATGTTCATTTGAGCGAGTGTGTTTGTGCATGTTTGTTGATTTGTATTAATGTCCTAGGATTGTAGTTTGTGTTTTCATGATCCTTTTTGCGAATGCACTTTTGCGTGAGTACTTTTGTGCATGCTTATGTACTTTTACTTATGTGCGCATATTTTGTAGCGAGTGTTTTTGTGCACGTTTCTTGATGTGCATTCGTGTCCTCGTACTGTAGCACGTATTTTCATGATCGCTTTTGGAATCCAATTTTGACCATGTTCGAGTCCGAATTTGGAAATTTGACATTAGACAGGAATTGTAGCCAGCTAAAATAGCTTTCTAATGCCGCCGGAACCAGTTGATTTGGAGTCCGGATGAGAAAGTTATGCTCGACTTTGTGGACACTACCGAAGATGTTGAGGGATCCTCTCTTCTAATTTGATTTTATTTTCCTAATTGCATTTGTTTTCTTACTCTTTGATCTTTTTTGCTTCATGGACACCTAATTATCAATTTGTACCTATAAGATACTAAATCCACCGATTAAAATAAAAATAAAAACTAATCCATAAAAAAATCCACGTAAACGTAAACGTTGAGTGATATTTCTACACGCCACTGTATCTTTTGTATTTACTGTTTTTGCTATTGTTTAGTTATGCGTATTAAAGTCCTAGTGTTGTATTTCTTGTTTTTAAGAACGTTGTTGCGAATGTACTTTTGCGCGTATTTTTTTTCATGTACGTTTGTGCATGTCCATTTTAGCGAGTGTGTTTGCGCTTTTGTTTTCATGATCGTTTTTGCGAATGCACTTTTGCGTGAGTAATTTTGTGCATGCTTTTGTACTTTTACTTATGTGCGTATATTTTGTAGCGAGTGTTTTTGTGCACGTTTCTTGATGTGCATTCGTGTCCTCGTACTGTAGCACGTATTTTCATGATCGTTTTTTGAATCCAATTTTAACCATGTTCGAGTCCGAATTTGGAAATTTGACATTAGACAGGAATTGAGCCAGCTAAAATAGCTTTCTAATGCCGCCGGAGCCAGTTGATTTGGAGTCCGGATGAGAAAGTTATGCTCGACTACGTGGACACTACCGAAGATGTTGAGGGATCCTCTCTTCTAATTTGATTTTATTTTCCTAATTGCATTTGTTTTCTTACTCTTTGATCATTTTTGCTTCATGGACACCTAATTATCAATTTTTACCTATAAGATACTAAATCCACCAATTAAAACAAAAATATAAATTAATCCATAAAAAAATCCACGTAAACGTAAACGTTGAGTTATATTTCTACACGCCACTGTATCTTTTGTATTTACTGTTTTTGCTATTGTTTAGTTATGCGTATTAAAGTCCTAGTGTTGTATTTCTTGTTTTTAAGAACGTTGTTGCGAATGTACTTTTGCGCGTATTTTTTTTCATGTACGTTTGTGCATGTCCATTTTAGCGAGTGTGTTTGCGCATGTTTGTTGATTTGTATTAAAGTCCTAGGATTGTAGTTTGTGTTTTCATGATCGTTTTTGCGAATGCACTTTTGCGTGAGTACATTTGTGCATGCTTTTGTACTTTTACTTATGTGCGTATATTTTGTAGCGAGTGTTTTTGTGCACGTTTCTTGATGTGCATTCGTGTCCTCGTACTGTAGCACGTATTTTCTGATCGTTTTTTGATCCAATTTTGACCATGTTCGAGTCCGAATTTGGAAATTTGACATTAGACAGGAATTGTAGCCAGCTAAAATAGCAGGTCTAATGCCGCCGGAGCCAGTTGATTTGGAGTCCGGATGAGAAAGTTATGCTCGACTACGTGGACACTACCGAAGATGTTGAGGGATCCTCTCTTCTAATTTGATTTTATTTTCCTAATTGCATTTGTTTTCTTACTCTTTGATCATTTTTGCTTCATGGACACATACTTATCAATTTTTACCTATAAGATACTAAATCCACCAATTAAAACAAAAATATAAATTAATCCATAAAAAAATCCACGTAAACGTAAACGTTGAGTGTTATTTTTACACGCCACTGTATCTTTTGTATTTACTGTTTTTGCTATTGTTTGGTTATGTGTATTAAAGTCCTAGTGTTGTATTTCTTGTTTTTAAGAACGTTGTTGCGAATACACTTTTGCGCGTATTATTTTTCATGTACGTTTGTGCATGTCCATTTGAGCGAGTGTGTTTGTGCATGTTTGTTAATTTGTATTAATGTCCTAGGATTGTAGTTTGTGTTTTCATGATCCTTTTTGCGAATGCCTTTTTGCGTGAGTGCTTTTGTGCATGCTTTTGTACTTTTACTTATGTGCGTATATTTTGTAGCGAGTGTTTTTGTGCACGTTTCTTGATGTGCATTCGTGTCCTCGAACTGTAGCACGTATTTTCATGATCGCTTTTGGAATCCAATTTTGACCATGTTCGAGTCCGAATTTGGAAATTTGACATTAGACAGGAATTGTAGCCAGCTAAAATAGCTTTCTAATGCCGCCGGAACCAGTTGATTTGGAGTCCGGATGAGAAAGTTATGCTCGACTTCGTGGACACTACCGAAGATGTTGAGGGATCCTCTCTTCTAATTTGATTTTATTTTCCTAATTGCATTTGTTTTCTTGCTCTTTGATCATTTTTGCTTCATGGACACCTAATTATCAATTTTTACCTATAAGATACTAAATCCACCAATTAAAATAAAAATAAAAATTAATCCATAAAAAAATCCACGTAAACGTAAACGTTGAGTGATATTTCTACACGCCACTCTATCTTTTGTATTTACTGTTTTTGCTATTGTTTAGTTATGCGTATTACAGTCCTAGTGTTGTATTTCTTGTTTTTAGAACGTTGTTGCGAATGTACTTTTGCGCGTATTTTTTTTCATGTACGTTTGTGCATGTCCATTTTAGCGAGTGTGTTTGCGCATGTTTGTTGATTTGTATTAAAGTCCTAGGATTGTAGTTTGTGTTTTCATGATCGTTTTTGCGAATGCACTTTTGCGTGAGTACTTTTGTGCATGCTTTTGTACTTTTATATATGTGCGTATATTTTGTAGCGAGTGTTTTTGTGCACGTTTCTTGATGTGCATTCGTGTCCTCGTACTGTAGCACGTATTTTCATGATCGTTTTTTGAATCCAATTTTGACCATGTTCGAGTCCGAATTTGGAAATTTGACATTAGACAGGAATTGTAGCCAGCTAAAATAGCTTTCTAATGCCGCCGGAGCCAGTTGATTTGGAGTCCGGATGAGAAAGTTATGCTCGACTACGTGGACACTACCGAAGATGTTGAGGGATCCTCTCTTCTAATTTGATTTTATTTTCCTAATTGCATTTGTTTTCTTACTCTTTGATCATTTTTGCTTCATGGACACATACTTATCAATTTTTACCCATAAGATACTAAATCCACCACTTAAAACAAAAATAAAAATTAATCCATAAAAAAATCCACGTAAACGTAAACGTTTAGTGATATTTCTACACGCCACTGTATCTTTTGTATTTACTGTTTTTGCTATTGTTTAGTTATGCGTATTAAAGTCCTAGTGTTGTATTTCTTGTTTTTAAGAACGTTGTTGCGAATGTACTTTTGCGCGTATTTTTTTTCATGTACGTTTGTGCATGTCCATTTTAGCGAGTGTGTTTGCGCATGTTTGTTAATTTGTATTAATGTCCTAGGATTGTAGTTTGTGTTTTCATGATCGTTTTTGCGAATGCACTTTTGCGTGAGTACTTTTGTGCATGCTTTTGTACTTTTACTTATGTGCGTATATTTTGTAGCGAGTGTTTTTGTGCACGTTTCTTGATGTGCATTCGTGTCCTCGTACTGTAGCACGTATTTTCATGATCGTTTTTTGAATCCAATTTTGACCATGTTCGAGTCCGAATTTGGAAATTTGACATTAGACAGGAATTGTAGCCAGCTAAAATAGCTTTCTAATGCCGCCGGAGCCAGTTGATTTGGAGTCCGGATGAGAAAGTTATGCTCGACTACGTGGACACTACCGAAGATGTTGAGGGATCCTCTCTTCTAATTTGATTTTATTTTCCTAATTGCATTTGTTTTCTTACTCTTTGATCATTTTTGCTTCGTGGACACATAATTATCAATTTTTACCTATAAGATACTAAATCCACCAATTAAAACAAAAATATAAATTAATCCATAAAAAAATCCACGTAAACGTAAACGTTGAGTGTTATTTCTACACGCCACTGTATCTTTTGTATTTACTGTTTTTGCTATTGTTTGGTTATGTGTATTAAAGTCCTAGTGTTGTATTTCTTGTTTATAAGAACGTTGTTGCGAATACACTTTTGCGCGTATTATTTTTCATGTACGTTTGTGCATGTCCATTTGAGCGAGTGTGTTTGTGCATGTTTGTTAATTTGTATTAATGTCCTAGGATTGTAGTTTGTGTTTTCATGATCCTTTTTGCGAATGCCTTTTTGCGTGAGTGCTTTTGTGCATGCTTTTGTACTTTTACTTATGTGCGTATATTTTGTAGCGAGTGTTTTTGTGCACGTTTCTTGATGTGCATTCGTGTCCTCGAACTGTAGCACGTATTTTCATGATCGCTTTTGAATCCAATTTTGACCATGTTCGAGTCCGAATTTGGAAATTTGACATTAGACAGGAATTGTAGCCAGCTAAAATAGCTTTCTAATGCCGCCGGAACCAGTTGAATTGGAGTCCGGATGAGAAAGTTATGCTCGACTTCGTGGACACTACCGAAGATGTTGAGGGATCCTCTCTTCTAATTTGATTTTATTTTCCTAATTGCATTTGTTTTCTTACTCTTTGATCATTTTTGCTTCATGGACACCTAATTATCAATTTGTACCTATAAGATACTAAATCCACCAATTAAAATAAAAATAAATATTAATCCTTAAAAAAATTCCTGTAAACGTAAACGTTGAGTGATATTTCTACTCGCCCCAGTATCTTTTGTATTTACTGTTTTTGCTATTGTTTAGTTATGTGTATTAAAGTCCTAGTGTTGTATTTCGTGTTTTTAAGAACGTTGTTGTGAATGCACTTCTGCACGTATTTTTTTACATGTACGTTTGTGCATGTCCATTTGAGGAGTGTGTTTGTGCATGTTTGTTGATTTGTATTAATGTCCTAGGATTGTAGTTTGTGTTTTCATGATCCTTTTTGCGAATGAACTTTTGCGTGAGTACTTTTGTGCATGCTTTTGTACTTTTACTTATGTGCGTATATTTTGTAGCGAGTGTTTTTTTGCACGTTTCTTAATGTGCATTCGTGTCCTCGTACTGTAGCACGTATTTTCATGATCGCTTTTGGAATCCAATTTTGACCATGTTCGAGTCCGAATTTGGAAATTTGCCATTAGACAGGAATTGTAGCCAGCTAAAATAGCTTTCTAATGCCGCCGGAACCACTTGGTTTGGAGTCCCGATGAGAAAGTTATGCTCGACTTCGTGGACACTACCGATGATGTTGAGGGATCCTCTCTTCTAATTTGATTTTATTTTCCTAATTGCATTTGTTTTCTTACTCTTTGATCATTTTTGCTTCATGGACACCTAATTATCAATTTTTACCTATAAGATACTAAATCCACCAATTAAAACAAAAATATAAATTAATCCATAAAAAAATCCACGTAAACATAAACGTTGAGTGTTATTCCTACACGCCACTGTATCTTTTGTATTTACTGTTTTTGCTATTGTTTAGTTATGCGTATTAAAGTCCTAGTGTTGTATTTCTTGTTTTTAAGAACGTTGTTGGAATGTACTTTTGCGCGTAATTTTTTTCATGTACGTTTGTGCATGTCCATTTGAGCGAGTGTGTTTGTGCATGTTTGTTGATTTGTATTAATGTCCTAGGATTGTAGTTTGTGTTTTCATGATCCATTTTGCGAATGCACTTTTGCGTGAGTACTTTTGTGCATGCTTTTGTACTTTTATTTATGTGCGTATATTTTGTAGCGAGTGTTTTTGTGCACGTTTCTTGATGTGCATTCGTGTCCTCGTACTGTAGCACGTATTTTCATTATCGCTTTTGGAATCCAATTTTGACCATGTTCGAGTCCGAATTTCGAAATTTGACATTAGACAGGAATTGTGGCCAGCTAAAATAGCTTTCTAATGCCGCCGGAACCAGTTGATTTGGAGTCCGGATGAGAAAGTTATGCTCGACTTCGTGGACACTACCGAGGATGTTGAGGGATCCTCTCTTCTAATTTGATTTTATTTTCCTAATTGCATTTGTTTTCTTACTCTTTGATCATTTTTGCTTCATGGACACCTAATTATCAATTTTTACCTATAAGATACTAAATCCACCAATTAAAACAAAAATATAAATTAATCCATAAAAAAATCCACGTAAACGTAAACGTTGAGTGTTATTTCTACACGCCACTGTATCTTTTGTATTTACTGTTTTTGCTATTGTTTGGTTATGCGTATTAAAGTCCTAGTGTTGTATTTCTTGTTTTTAAGAACGATATTGCGAATGCACTTTTGCGCGTATTTTTTTTCATGTACGTTTGTGCATGTTCATTTGAGCGAGTGTGTTTGTGCATGTTTGTTGATTTGTATTAATGTCCTAGGATTGTAGTTTGTGTTTTCATGATCCTTTTTGCGAATGCACTTTTGCGTGAGTACTTTTGTGCACGCTTTTGTACTTTTACTTATTTGCGTATATTTTGTAGCGAGTGTTTTTGTGCACGTTTCTTGATGTGCATTCGTGTCTTCGTACTATAGCACGTATTTTCATGATCGCTTTTGGAATCCAGTTTTGACCATGTTCGAGTCCGAATTTGGAAATTTGACATTAGACAGGAACTGTAGCCAGCTAAAATAGGTTTCTAATGCCGCCGGAACCACTTGAATTGGAGTCGCGATGAGAAAGTTATGCTCGACTTCGTGGACACTACCAAAGATGTTGAGGGATCCTCTCTTGTAATTTGATTTTATTTTCCTAATTGCAACTCTTTTCGTACTCTATGATCATTTTTGCTTCATGGACACCTAGTTATCAATTTGTACCCATTAGATACTAAATCCACCAATTAAAAACAGAAATATAAATTAATCCATAAAAAAATCAACTAAAATGTAAACGTTGAGTGTTATTTCTACACGCCACTGTATCTTTTGTACTTACTGTTTTTGCTATTGTTTGGTTATGCGTATTAAAGTCCTTGTGTTGTATTTCGTGTTTTTAAGAACGTTGTTGCGAATGCACTTTTGCGCGTATTTTTTGACATGTACGTTTGTGCATGTTCATTTGAGCGAGTGTGTTTGTGCATGTTTGTTGATTTGTATTAATGTCCTAGGATTGTAGTTTGTGTTTTCATGATCCTTATTGCGAATGAACTTTTGCGTGAGTACTTTTGTGCATGCTTTTGTACTTTAACTTATGTGCGTATATTTTGTAGCGAGTGTTTTTGTGCACGTTTCTTAATGTGCATTCGTGTCCTCGTACTGTAGCACGTATTTTCATGATCGCTTTTGGAATCCAATTTTGACCATGTTCGAGTCCGAATTTGGAAATTCGACATTAGACAGGAATTGTAGCCAGCTAAAATAGCTTTCTAATGCCGCCGGAACCACTTGGTTTGGAGTCCCGATGAGAATGTTATGCTCGACTTCGTGGACACTACCGAATATGTTGAGGGATCCTCTCTTCTAATTTGATTTTATTTTCCTAATTGCATTTGTTTTCTAATTCTTTGATCATTTTTGCTTCATGGACACCTAATTATAAATTTGTACCTATAAGATACTAAATCCACCAATTAAAACAAAAATATAAATTAATCCATAAAAAAATCCACGTAAACGTAAACGTTGAGTGATATTTCTACACGCCACTGTATCTTTTGTATTTACTGTTTTTGCTATTGTTTAGTTATGCGTATTAAAGTCCTAGTGTTGTATTTCTTGTTTTTAAGAACGTTGTTGCGAATGTACTTTTGCGCGTATTTTTTTTCATGTACGTTTGTGCATGTCCATTTGAGCGAGTGTGTTTGTGCATGTTTGTTGATTTGTATTAATGTCCTAGGATTGTAGTTTGTGTTTTCATGATCCATTTTGCGAATGCACTTTTGCGTGAGTACTTTTGTGCATGCTTTTGTACTTTAACTTATGTGCGTATATTTTGTAGCGAGTGTTTTTGTGCACGTTTCTTGATGTGCATTCCTGTCCTCGTACTGTAGCACGTATTTTCATGATCGCTTTTGGAATCCAATTTTGACCATGTTCGAGTCCGAATTTGGAAATTTGACATTAGACAGGAATTGTAGCCAGCTAAAATAGCTTTCTAATGCCGCCGGAACCAGTTGATTTGGAGTCCGGATGAGAAAGTTATGCTCGACTACGTGGACACTACCGAAGATGTTGAGGGATCCTCTCTTCTAATTTGATTTTATTTTCCTAATTGCATTTGTTTTCTTACTCTTTGTTCATTTTTGCTTCATGGACACCTAATTATCAATTTTTACCTATAAGATACTAAATCCACCAATTAAAACAAAAATATAAATTAATCCATAAAAAAATCCACGTAAACGTAACCGTTGAGTGTTATTTCTACACGCCACTGTATCTTTTGTATTTACTGTTTTTGCTATTGTTTGGTTATGCGTATTAAAGTCCTAGTGTTGTATTTCTTGTTTTTAAGAACGTTGTTGCGAATGCACATTTGCGCGTATTTTTTTTCATGTACGATTGTGCATGTTCATTTGAGCAAGTGTGTTTGCGCATGTTTGTTTATTTGTATTAATGTCCTAGGATTGTAGTTTGTGTTTTCATGATCGTTTTTGCGATTGCACTTTTGCGTGAGTACTTTTGTGCACGCTTTTGTACTTTTACTTATTTGCGTATATTTTGTAGCGAGTGTTTTTGTGCACGTTTCTTGATGTGCATTCGTGTCCTCGTACTGTAGCACCGTATTTTCATGATCGCTTTTGGAATCCAGTTTTGACCATGTTCGAGTCCGAATTTGGAAATTTGACATTAGACAGGAATTGTAGCCAGCTAAAATAGGTTTCTAATGCCACCAGAACCACTTGATTTGGAGTCCCGATGAGAAAGTTATGCTCGACTTCGTGGACACTACCAAAGATGTTGAGGGATCCTCTCTTGTAATTTGATTTTATTTTCCTAATTGCAACTCTTTTCGTACTCTTTGATCATTTTTGCTTCATGGACACCTAGTTATCAATTTGTACCCATTAGATACTAAATCCACCAATTAAAAACAGAAATATAAATTAATCCATAAAAAAATCAACTAAAATGTAAACGTTGAGTGTTATTTCTACACGCCACTGTATCTTTTGTACTTACTGTTTTTGCTATTGTTTGGTTATGCGTATTAAAGTCCTAGTGTTGTATTTCGTGTTTTTAAGAACGTTGTTGCGAATGCACTTTTGCGCGTATTTTTTTACATGTACGTTTGTGCATGTTCATTTGAGCGAGTGTGTTTGTGCATGTTTGTTGATTTGTATTAATGTCCTAGGTTTGTAGTTTGTGTTTTCATGATCCTTTTTGCGAATGAACTTTTGCGTGAGTACTTTTGTGCATGCTTTTGTACTTTTACTTGTGTGCGTATATTTTGTAGCGAGTGTTTTTGTGCACGTTTCTTAATGTGCATTCGTGTCCTCGTACTGTAGCACGTATTTTCATGATCGCTTTTGGAATCCAATTTTTACCATGTTCGAGTCCGAATATGGAAATTTGACATTAGACAGGAATTGTAGCCAGCTAAAATAGCTTTCTAATGCCGCCGGAACCAGTTGATTTGGAGTCCGGATGAGAAAGTTATGCTCGACTTCGTGGACACTACCGAAGATGTTGAGGGATCCTCTCTTCTAATTTGATTTTATTTTCCTAATTGCATTTGTTTTCTTACTCTTTGATCATTTTTGCTTCATGGACACCTAATTATCAATTTTTACCTATAAGATACTAAATCCACCAATTAAAACAAAAATATAAATTAATCCAAAAAAAAATCCACGTAAACGTAAACGTTGAGTGTTATTTCGACACGCCACTGTATCTTTTGTATTTACTGTTTTTGCTATTGTTTGGTTATGCGTATTAAAGTCCTAGTGTTGTATTTCTTGTTTTTAAGAACGTTGTTGCGAATGCACTTTTGCGCATATTTTTTTTCATGTACGTTTGTGCATGTTCATTTGAGCAAGTGTGTTTGCGCATGTTTGTTTATTTGTATTAATGTCCTAGGATTTTAGTTTGTGTTTTCATGATCGTTTTTGCGATTGCACTTTTGTGTGAGTACTTTTGTGCACGCTTTTGTACTTTTACTTATTTGCGTATATTTTGTAGCCAGTGTTTTTGTGCACGTCTCTTGATGTGCATTCGTGTCCTTGTACTGTAGCACGTATTTTCATGCTCGCTTTTGGAATCCAGTTTTGACCATGTTCGAGTCCGAATTTGGAAATTTGACATTATACAGGAATTGTAGCCAGCTAAAATAGCTTTCTAATGCCGTCGGAACCAGTTGATTTGGAGTTCGGATGAGAAAGTTATGCTCGACTTCGTGGACACTACCGAAGATGTTGAGGGATCCTCTCTTCTAATTTTATTTTATTTTCCTAATTGCATTTGTTTTCTTACTATTTGATCTTTTTTGCTTCATGGACACCTAATTATCAATTTGTACCTATAAGATACTAAATCCACCAATTAAAACAAAAGTATAAATTAATCCATAAAAAAATCCACGTAAACGTAAACGTTGAGTGTTATTTCTACACGCCACTGTATCTTTTGTATTTACTGTTTTTACTATTGTTTGGTTATGCGTATTAAAGTCCTAGTGTTGTATTTCGTGTTTTTAAGAACGTTGTTGCGAATGTACTTTTGCGCATATTTTTTTTCATGTACGTTTGTGCATGTTCATTTGAGCGAATGTGTTTGTGCATGTTTGTTGATTTGTATTAATGTCCTAGGATTGTAGTTTGTGTTTTCATGATCCTTTTTGCGAATGCACTTTTGCGTGAGTACTTTTGTGCATGCTTATGTACTTTTACTTATGTGCGTATATTTTGTAGCGAGTGTTTTTGTGCACGTTTCTTGATGTGCATTCGTGTCCTCGTACTGTAGCACGTATTTTCATGATCGCTTTTGGAATCCAATTTTGACCATGTTCGAGTCCGAATTTGGAAATTTGACTTTAGACAGGAATTGTAGCCAGCTAAAATAGCTTTCTAATGCCGCCGGAACTAGTTGATTTGGATTTCGGATGAGAAAGTTAAGCTCGACTTCGTGGACACTACCGAAGATGTTGAGGGATCCTCTCTTCTAATTTTATTTTATTTTCCTAATTGCATTTGTTTTCTTACTCTTTGATCATTTTTGCTTCATGGACACCTAATTATCAATTTGTACCTATAAGATACTAAATCCACCAATTAAAACAAAAATATAAATTAATCCATAATAAAATCCACGTAAACGTAAACGTTGAGTGTTATTTCTACACGCCACTGTATCTTTTGTATTTACTGTTTTTGCTATTGTTTAGTTATGCGTATTAAAGTCCTAGTGTTGTATTTCTTGTTTTTAAGAACGTTTTTGCGAATGTACTTTTGCGCTTTTTTTTTTTTTTTGACAATAGAGTGCATGTCCATTTGAGCGAGTGACGAATTTAATGACTCAAGAACAGATGTGATGACGGAAACAAAACAGTTTGTGTTTTCATGATCCATTTTGCGAATGCACTTTTGCGTGAGTACTTTTGTGCATGCTTTTGTACTTTTACTCAAAGGATAGACGAAACCTTCTTGGAAGATGGCTCTGATTACCAAATGATATGAACCACGCCAACCATGTGACGAGACCCGATAACAATACTTCGGTTATCAACTGCTGGACCGTCCAAAAGAAGGAATCAAAAGGGGGTGGAACCGCGACCCGTTGTCTATAAAGAGACAAGAACCTTGGTATGTGAAGACGCCACAATCAATTGTGGAAGATTGATTGATAAGTCAGGTGAACGTACGGAATCCTCCGATATGTTCGAAGGGTTCTAAAGAACTAGAGAGAATAATCTCACAATTTAATTAATGATCAAAAGCTGTCTTTCACAATGAATAAGAAAGCATATATATAGCCCCCAAAACATAGTCTTCAAGAAAGAAAAATAAAACCCTAAATCTACTTAATAAAGGCTCTAAACAAGTGAGCCACGAAATTAAAGAGGGCCTTAATAGAATAGGCCCATAAACACACTAATATGAGCTGATTAGAGATGAACCCACGAATTTAAGGTAGGGTGAGCTTTGGTCTTCATCATTCTTGCTCTTATTTGCTCAACTTGGACTGATCTTTAGCCCGGATGGTTCCCACACTTGTCGGGTGACTCCGCCACTTGAATATGCATAATCCACCCTTGTTTATCACCATTGAATGAAGCTTTCTTAGTTAAGACATTATGGATCAATGCAGCAAGCTTCTCCTTAAATTGCTTAGCTCGGCTCCTCGTCACTGGTCCGGTTGGGACTTGGATAGGATCATCTTGCCAACTGTTGGTTAGACCTCCATCATTCCCCTCCTCTTGAAAAGGATTTGTCCTCAAATCATCACCTACATCAAAATAACTCAAATCAGCAACATTGAAGGTGGTACTAACATTATATTCACCTGGCAAGTCCAGCTTGTACGCATTATCATTCACTCGCTCGAGAACTTGAAAAGGACCATCTCCTCTCGGCAGCAACTTAGAACGCCTTTGTACTGATATCGTTCCTTTCTCATGTGCAGCCAAACCCAATCTCCAGGTTCAAAAACCAACTTGCGACGTCCCTTGTTCGCTTGCTTTGCATATTGTTCTGTTCTCCTCTCCATATTGAGCCTTGCTTTTTCATGAATCTGCTTCACAAGTTCAGCCTTTTTCTTTCCATCCAAGTTAACACGCTCAGATAAAGGTAGTGGTGTTAAATCCATTGGAGTTAAAGGATTAAAACCATAAACAATTTCAAACGGTGAAAACTTAGTAGCAGAATGAACAGCTCGATTATATGCAAACTCAACATGTGGTAAACACTCTTCCCATGTTTTAATGTTTTTCTTGATAATTGCCCTCAACAAGGTAGACAAAGTCCTATTTACTACTTCAGTTTGACCATCGGTTTGTGGGTGACAAGTAGTAGAAAACAATAATTTTGTTCCTAGCTTACACCACAAGGTCTTCCAAAAGTAACTCAAGAACTTAGCATCACGATCAGAAACAATTGTCCTAGGCATGCCATGCAATCTAACAACTTCTTTAAAGAACAAATCAGCAACATGCGACGCATCATCAGTTTTGTGGCATGGTATAAAATGTGCCATTTTAGAAAATCTATCAACGACAACAAAGATCGAATCCCTACCATGTTCTGACCTAGGCAAACCTAACACAAAATCCATAGAAATATCAATCCACGGTTCATTGGGAATAGGCAATGGTGTGTATAAACCATGGGGTTGTACTCGAGACTTAGCTTGACGACATGTAACACACCTACCACAAATTCTCTCAACATCTCTCTTCATGTGTGGCCAATAAAAGTGTTCTTTCAGCATGTGTAGTGTCTTTTCGAAACCAAAATGACCCATAAGACCTCCCCCATGCGATTCAAGCACAAGTAATTCACGTATAGAACACATAGGAATGCAAAGTTTATCTTCCCTAAACAAGAATCCCTCATGCCTATAGAACTTATCAAATGCACCCTTTTCACATGCTTGATAAACAGTACCAAAATCAGCATCTTGAATGTACAACTCCTTAATTTGTTCAAAACCAAGTAATTTTACATTAAGAGTAGAGATTAAGGTGTACCTTCGAGACAGTGCATCAGCTACAATGTTCTCTTTACCTTGCTTGTATTTGATGACATAAGGAAATGTCTCAATGAATTCCATCCATCGGGCATGCCTCTTGTTCAGCTTGTGTTGTCCCTTCAAGTGCTTCAACGATTCATGATCTGTGTGAATCACAAACTCCTTAGGCCAAAGATAATGCTGCCATGTCTCTAATGCTCGAACCAAGGCATACAGCTCTTTATCATAAGTCGGGTAGTTTAAGGCTGCCCCACTCAACTTCTCACTAAAATATGCAATCGGTCGTCCCTCTTGCATCAAAACAGCGCCTATGCCTACTCCGGAAGCATCGCACTCGATCTCGAATGTTTTCGCGAAATTTGGTAGAGCGAGTAAAGGAGCTTTGGTTAACTTCTCCTTAATTAATTGAAATGCTTTCTCTTGCTCGTCCCCCCACTTGAACACCACATTCTTCCTTATCACCTCGGTCATTGGTGCTGCAATTGTGCTAAAATCCTTCACGAACCTCCTACAGAAACCAGCAAGGCCATGAAAACTTCGAACATTCGCTACACTCGTCGGACTTGGCCATTCTTGGATAGCTCGAACCTTTTCTTCATCAACCTGAATACCTTGTGCACTCACAACAAAACCAAGAAAGACAAGCTTATCCGTGCAAAATGTACATTTCTGCAAATTAGCATACAACTTCTCTTCCCTAAGCGCATGTAAAACGGATTTCAAATGCACAACATGATCATCCAGATTTTTGCTATAGATAAGAATGTCATCAAAGTAAACTACAACAAATTTACCAATGAAAGATCGCAAAACATGGTTCATTAATCGCATGAAAGTACTAGGGGCATTAGTTAACCCAAACGGCATAACTAACCACTCATATAAACCATACTTTGTTTTGAAAGCAGTTTTCCATTCATCACCCTCTCTCATTCTTATTTGATGATACCCACTTTTCAAATCGATTTTTGAAAACACACAAGCACCATGCAATTCCTCTAACATATCATCTAAGCGTGGAATAGGATGACGATACTTTACCGTTATATTGTTGATTGCTCGACAATCGACACACATTCTCCACTTTCCATCCGCTTTAGGCACCAAAAGTACCGGAACAGCACACGGACTCATGCTCTCCCTCACGTGCCCTCTTTCCATCAACTCCGTGACCTGCCTTTGTATCTCCTTAGTCTCCTCGGGATTGCTTCGGTAGGCTGGTCGGTTTGGAATAGAAGCTCGTGGCACAAAGTCAATTTGATGTTCAATGCCTCGAATTGGTGGCAACCCCGGTGGTAGCTCCTCTGGGAATACATCATCAAAGTCCTGCAAAAGAGAAACAACGGAACTAGGCAAAGAAGAGTTAACGTTGTTAGTGTTCAAAAAGGCCTCCTTGTACATAAGTACAATCATCGGCTGATTCGAACGCATAGCTCTCTTCACATCACTCGCCCTCGCATATAAACTTGTTTTTCCCTCTTCTTTTCTCTCATTGGCCAAACTCTCTTTTTTTATTTTCTCTCTTGTTTTTCTCAGCCTCACTCTCTCTTTCTTTTGCACTCTCACTCATTTTCTTTTGATCACTCTCTTTTTGTAACCTCACTTGATCCTCATAGACCTGCTGTGGCGTTAAAGGAACTAGAGTGATTGTTCTTTGGTTGAACGCAAATGAGTACTTGTTGGTGAAACCATCATGCTTGGCCCGTCGATCAGATTGCCACGGTCGACCAAGTAACAAGTGTCCAGCTTGCATCGGAACAACATCACACAGTACCTCATCTTCGTACCTCCCAATGCGAAATGATACTAACACTTGCTTGTTCACCCTCAATTCTCCACTATCATTAAGCCATTGCAGCTTATATGGTTGTGGATGTTTGGTTGTAGGCAGCCCTAACTTCTCCACCATCGTAGTGCTAGCAACATTGGTGCAACTCCCTCCATCAATGATCATACTACACACCTTGTCTCGAACATGACATCTAGTGTAGAAGATGTTTTCTCGCTGTGCTTCTTCATCTCCCTTTGCTTGCACGTTTAGAGCTCTCCTTGCAACCAAAAGTTCACCATGTGCTGCATATTCTTCTTCTCCATCATCCTCTTGTGGTGGTGTGGAATCCTCCTCTTCTTCAGTCTCAAACCCACCATCATCACGCAGCAGCATAACTCTCTTGTTTGGACATTGGTTTGCTTTGTGACCCCTGCCATGGCATTTAAAACACTCTATATCACGATTCCGAGTTGTATTAGAATCGATTTTACCCTGGGCTGCATGGCTGGTAGTGTTTTGCTTTGGCTCGAATTTGGGTTTAATCATAGCTGGCTTCTCATCTTTGCTAACACCATTATGCCTCCAAGATGAACTCGAACTAGGGGCTGGTCGTGGATTGTTACCCCGCCGCTTGAGCTGATTCTCAATCTTGATGGCCATGTGTACCATGTCCTCCATCTCAACATAATGTTGCAACTCCACTACGTTAGCAATCTCTCTATTCAGCCCTGCCAAGAACCTTGCCATAGTAGCCTCCCGATCCTCCTCAATATTTACTCGGATCATTGAAATTTCCATCTCCTTAAAGTACTCTTCAACACTCCGATTTCCTTGCTTCAAATTTTGTAGCTTTTGATACAACTCCCGGAAGTAGTAGCTTGGCACGAACCGCTTTCTCATTAGGGATTTCATCTCGTCCCAGGTTGCCACTGGATTCTCCCTATTTCTCCTCCTATTCAGCACCAATTGATCCCACCAAATGATGGCATAATCGGAGAATTCAATCGCTGCCAACTTCACCTTCTTGTGTTCCGAGTAATTGTGACAATCAAACAACAGCTCCATCTTTCGCTCCCACTCAATGTAAGCTTCAGGATCGTTTCTGCCGTGAAACGATGGTATATTCACCTTTATGTTTCCCAAATTGTTATCCTCGCGGTTTCGAGCATCACGAACCCTCGCTCCAAACCTTCGATTTACAGCAACGGAATGTTGGTCATCGAAGTCATCACTGTAATACTCATCCTCTTCTGCCCTAGCCTCTCTAGGTGGAGCTTGTCCTCTCCTTTGCATGTTAGGAATAGTTTGGGGAATCTCTTGCCGTGAATTCTCGATTTGATCCATCCGCTCATGAATCTGCTCCATCTCTTCCCTCACGAATCTCTTCATCTCACTCATCAACGCCTCCATCATAAACTTTGGATCAACCTCCCTATGTGTGTCTTCCAAATTTGTTTGATTGTTAGACATGATTCCTGCAAAACAATGTTAGAAAGAAAATATGGACCTCACACACTCCCTTACGTGTTTCACTCAATAAATGGATATCGCTCAAGTTCACTCGTGTTTGCACACAATCAATTTTGGCTTTTACCCTCTTATGAACTCACCACTCTTGCCTTTTTCCTCTCAAATTCTCAATAGTCCCAATCAAACTCACCAAACAAATATCAGAATTTTCAGCAACAGTTCACCACGAATTATCAGGAATTGATAGAGAAGATGAACGATGAACTTGAATCGAAATAGATATGAGCAGATTTAATGACCTTTGGATAGTCACGAGTAATTTATTTTGTTTGAATTTCGAAATTAATATTATAGGAAACAAAAGAGTGTAGGAAGGAAGTAGATATGGAGTAGAAGACAAGATATTCAAGGATCCCGAGGATAGGAAACAAAATATACCTTTCCTAACTTAAGATGTAGTATTCGGATCCTTTCCAACTACTTATAATACCAACAAGGAATTTATTCCTTTCAAATAATTTCGAATTTTGCTTCTTTTCCTTTTTTTTTTTTTTCTTTTTTGTTTTTTCGGGTTTTTTTTTTTTCAGATTTTTTTTTTTTTTTTTTTTTTTTTTTTGACAATAGACTCAAGACGAACAAGATACTGGACGAATTTAATGACTCAAGAACAGATGTGATGACGGAAACAAAACAAAAGAAGAAGAGATGACACTAGAAGGAAGGAAAATATGGATACGGAAGAAACGAACAAAACATGGAGTTATGGTCCGCCATCTCACCATAAGCTGCCTCCGTTGTGCGAGGGCTTCGGGGGGTCCTTTTTT
>NW_012193611.1:145512-158463 GCF_000504015.1 Erythranthe guttata
ATCTTGAGTTGGCTTTCCGTAGCAATTCGAATCACCTTAATTGGACTTCAGATGAGAAAGTAATGAGCCAAATAGTGTACTCTGCCAGAATTATACGGGACTTCCGGGATGAATGAAATTCGACTTGTCCAACGAATTTCCCTCTTCCTTGTCTTCCAATTCTTCGTGTTGGATGTATGTAGGATCATATCATTCTCCCTTTCTTCAAAAGAATTCGTCCTCGAATTCGAATCCTTTGAATGAGCGTGTAGTATTGAAAGCGAATCCATGAGGCAGAAAGTTCTTCACTGTATTTGGAACTTTTTTTTTTTTTTTTTACGAACAATTAATAATGAAATTCCCCATCCAATAAACAAGATTAAATTTTCCTTGTTAGCACTCCGACCTAACGTTTATATAGAAACGCAAACCAAAAGTATGGAACAACCAACTTGACCCAATGGCTATATAGAACCACGAACCAAAGTTATAATGTTGACGCCACAAGAAAGAAACTTAATAGAGTTCACGAGATTAACGAATAACAAAACTCACTCGTTCTTCCGTTTTTTTTTTCTTTTTTTTTTCGATTTTTTTTTCTGGACTCTAGACAAAACCTAACTTAGACTCAAAGAAACTTCAAACAAAAACTAAATTTCGATTTTTTTTTCGTTTTTTTTTTTTGTTTTAATTTGTTTACGGACTCTAAATAAACAAAACGAAAGACTAGAAGACTCAACAACAATAGACACGAAACGAAAAACAAAACAAAGACACGAAAACAAAGACCGACTCAAAAAATAAAGATAAAGGATAGGCGAAACCTTCTTAGGAAGATGGCTCTGATACCAAATAATATGAACCACGCCAACCATGTGACGAGACCCGATATCAATACTTCGGATTTCAAATCCCGGACCGTCCAAAGAAGGAATCAAAGAGGTGGAACCGCGACCCATTGCCTATAACGAGGCAAGAACCTTGGTATGTGAAGACGCCACAATCGATTGCGAAAGATCGATTGATAAGTCGGGGTGAACAAACGGAATCCACCGAATTGTTCGAACAGTTCTTAAAGAACCAAAGAGAATAAACTCCATTTAATCATTAAAATTCGTCCCATAAAATCAGCCAAATTGGCTACATATTTATAAGATCTAAAAAGACTCCTTTTTCACAAGGAAAAGGACTCTTACCTAATCTATAATAAGGAAACTAATAAATAAGAAAATCCTAGCCATAACTAACTCTTAAATAATATAAATATATTAAACCTAATATAAAAACGTAATTTAATAAAATCTAAACTCCAAATATCAAGTCGACGACACGAACATTCTTCATAACTCGAGTAGACATTTGGCTGTGCACGTGTCTCCACTTCAAGCTCGATTTCGGACCTCTTCCACTCCGAATCTCTCTCGCATCAAAACAGCAAAGTTTTAGATCTTGAAGTTGGCTTTCCGTAGCAATTCGAATCACCTTAATTGGACTTCAGATGAGAAAGTAATGAGCCAAATAGTGTACTCTGCCAGAATTATACGGGACTTCCGGGATGAATGAAATTCGACTTGTCCAACGAATTTCCCTCTTCCTTGTCTTCCAATTCTTCGTGTTGGATGTATGTAGGATCATATCATTAATAATATGAACCACGCCAACCATGTGACGAGACCCGATATCAATACTTCGGATTTCAAATCCCGGACCGTCCAAAGAAGGAATCAAAGAGGTGGAACCGCGACCCATTGCCTATAACGAGGCAAGAACCTTGGTATGTGAAGACGCCACAATCGATTGCGAAAGATCGATTGATAAGTCGGGGTGAACAAACGGAATCCACCGAATTGTTCGAACAGTTCTTAAAGAACCAAAGAGAATAAACTCCATTTAATCATTAAAATTCGTCCCATAAAATCAGCCAAATTGGCTACATATTTATAAGATCTAAAAAGACTCATTTTTCACAAGGAAAAGGACTCTTACCTAATCTATAATAAGGAAACTAATAAATAAGAAAATCCTAGCCATAACTAACTCTTAAATAATATAAATATATTAAACCTAATATAAAAACGTAATTTAATAAAATCTAAACTCCAAATATCAAGTCGACGACACGAACATTCTTCATAACTCGAGTAGACATTTGGCTGTGCACGTGTCTCCACTTCAAGCTCGATTTCGGACCTCTTCCACTCCGAATCTCTCTCGCATCAAAACAGCAAAGTTTTAGATCTTGAAGTTGGCTTTCCGTAGCAATTCGAATCACCTTAATTGGACTTCAGATGAGAAAGTAATGAGCCAAATAGTGTACTCTGCCAGAATTATACGGGACTTCCGGGATGAATGAAATTCGACTTGTCCAACGAATTTCCCTCTTCCTTGTCTTCCAATTCTTCGTGTTGGATGTATGTAGGATCATGTACAACTCCTTAATTTGTTCAAAACCAAGTAATTCTACATTAAGAGTAGAGATTAAGGTGTACCTTCGAGACAGTGCATCAGCTACAATGTTCTCTTTACCTTGCTTGTATTTGATGACATAAGGAAATGTCTCAATGAATTCCATCCATCGGGCATGCCTCTTGTTCAGCTTGTGTTGTCCCTTCAAGTGCTTCAACGATTCATGATCCGTGTGAATCACAAACTCCTTAGGCCAAAGATAATGCTGCCACGTCTCTAAAGCTCGAACCAAGGCATACAGCTCCTTATCATAAGTCGGGTAGTTTAAGGCTGCCCCACTCAACTTCTCACTAAAATATGCAATCGGCCGTCCCTCTTGCATCAAAACAGCGCCTATGCCTACTCCGGAAGCATCGCACTCGATCTCGAATGTATTCGCGAAATTTGGTAGAGCGAGTAAAGGAGCTTTGGTTAACTTCTCCTTAATTAATTGAAATGCTTTCTCTTGCTCGTCCCCCCACTTGAACACCAAATTCTTCCTTATCACCTCGGTCATTGGTGCTGCAATTGTGCTAAAATCCTTCACGAACCTCCTATAGAAACCAGCAAGGCCATGAAAACTTCGAACATTCGCTACACTCGTCGGACTTGGCCATTCTTGGATAGCTCGAACCTTTTCTTCATCAACCTGAATACCTTGTGCACTCACAACAAAACCAAGAAAGACAAGCTTATCCGTGCAAAATGTACATTTCTGCAAATTAGCATACAACTTCTCTTCCCTAAGCGCATGTAAAACGGATTTCAAATGCACAACATGATCATCCAGATTTTTGCTATAGATAAGAATGTCATCAAAGTAAACTACAACAAATTTACCAATGAAAGATCGCAAAACATGGTTCATTAATCGCATGAAAGTACTAGGGGCATTAGTTAACCCAAACGGCATAACTAACCACTCATATAAACCATACTTTGTTTTGAAAGCAGTTTTCCATTCATCACCCTCTCTCATTCTTATTTGATGATACCCACTTTTCAAATCGATTTTTGAAAACACACAAGCACCATGCAATTCCTCTAACATATCATCTAAGCGTGGAATAGGATGACGATACTTTACCGTTATATTGTTGATTGCTCGACAATCGACACACATTCTCCACTTTCCATCCTCTTTAGGCACCAAAAGTACCGGAACAGCACACGGACTCATGCTCTCCCTCACGTGCCCTCTTTCCATCAACTCCGTGACCTGCCTTTGTATCTCCTTAGTCTCCTCGGGATTGCTTCGGTAGGCTGGTCGGTTTGGAATAGAAGCTCCTGGCACAAAGTCAATTTGATGTTCAATGCCTCGAATGGGTGGCAACCCCGGTGGTAGCTCCTCTGGGAATACATCATCAAATTCCTGCAAAAGAGAAACAACAGAACTAGGCAAAGAAGAGTTAACGTTGTTAGTGTTCAAAAAGGCCTCCTTGTACATAAGTACAATCATCGGCTGATTCGAACGCATAGCTCTCTTCACATCACTCGCCCTCGCATATAAACTTGTTTTTCCCTCTTCTTTTCTCTCATTGGCCAAACTCTCTTTTTTATTTTCTCTCTTGTTTTTCTCAGCCTCACTCTCTCTTTCTTTTGCACTCTCACTCATTTTCTTTTGATCACTCTCTTTTTGTAACCTCACTTGATCCTCATGGACCTGCTGTGGCGTTAAAGGAACTAGAGTGATTGTTCTTTGGTTGAACGCAAATGAGTACTTGTTGGTGAAACCATCATGCTTGGCCCGTCGATCAGATTGCCACGGTCGACCAAGTAACAAGTGTCCAGCTTGCATCGGAACAACATCACACAGTACCTCATCTTCGTACCTCCCAATGCGAAATGATACTAACACTTGCTTGTTCACCCTCAATTCTCCACTATCATTAAGCCATTGCAGCTTATATGGTTGTGGATGTTTGGTTGTAGGCAGCCCTAACTTCTCCACAATCGTAGTGCTAGCAACATTGGTGCAACTCCCTCCATCAATGATCATACTACACACCTTGTCTCGAACATGACATCTAGTGTAGAAGATGTTTTCTCGCTGTGCTTCTTCATCTCCCTTTGCTTGCACGTTTAGAGCTCTCCTTGCAACCAAAAGTTCACCATGTGCTGCATATTCTTCTTCTCCATCATCCTCTTGTGGTGGTGTGGAATCCTCCTCTTCTTCGGTCTCAAACCCACCATCATCACGCAGCAGCATAACTCTCTTGTTTGGACATTGGTTTGCTTTGTGACCCCTGCCATGGCATTTAAAACACTCTATATCACGATTCCGAGTTGTATTAGAATCGATTTTACCTTGGGCTGCATGGCTGGTAGTGTTTTGCTTTGGCTCGAAATTGGGTTTAATCATAGCTGGCTTCTCATCTTTGCTAACACCATTATGCCTCCAAGATGAACTCGAACTAGGGGCTGGTCGTGGATTGTTACCCCGCCGCTTGAGCTGATTCTCAATCTTGATGGCCATGTGTACCATGTCCTCCATCTCAACATAATGTTGCAACTCCACTACGTTAGCAATCTCTCTATTCAGCCCTGCCAAGAACCTTGCCATAGTAGCCTCCCGATCCTCCTCAATATTTACTCGGATCATTGAAATTTCCATCTCCTTAAAGTACTCTTCAACACTCCGATTTCCTTGCTTCAAATTCTGTAGCTTTTGATACAAATCCCGGAAGTAGTAGCTTGGCACGAACCGCTTTCTCATTAGGGATTTCATCTCGTCCCAGATTGCCACTGGATTCTCCCTATTTCTCCTCTTATTCAGCACCAATTGATCCCACCAAATGATGGCATAATCGGAGAATTCAATCGCTGCCAACTTCACCTTCTTGTGTTCCGAGTAATTGTGACAATCAAACAACAGCTCCATCTTTCGCTCCCACTCAATGTAAGCTTCAGGATCGTTTCTGCCGAGAAACGATGGTATATTCACCTTTATGTTTCCCAAATTGTTATCCTCGCGGTTTCGAGCATCACGAACCCTCGCTCCAAACCTTCGATTTACAGCAACGGAATGTTGGTCATCGAAGTCATCACTGTAATACTCATCCTCTTGTGCCCTAGCCTCTCTAGGTGGAGCTTGTCCTCTCCTTTGCATGTTAGGAATGGTTTGGGGAAACTCGTGCCGTGAATTCTCCATTTGATCCATCCGCTCATGAATCTGCTCCATCTCTTCCCTCACGAATCTCTTCATCTCACTCATCAACGCCTCCATCATAAACTTTGGATCAACCTCCCTATGTGTGTCTTCCAAATTTGTTTGATTGTTAGACATGATTCCTGCAAAACAATGTTAGAAAGAAAATATGGACCTCACACACTCCCTTACGTGTTTCACTCAATAAATGGATATCGCTCAAGTTCACTCGTGTTTGCACACAATCAATTTTGGCTTTTACCCTCTTATGAACTCACCACTCTTGCCTTTTTCCTCTCAAATTCTCAATAGTCCCAATCAAACTCACCAAACAAATATCAGAATTTTCAGCAACAGTTCACCACGAATTATCAGGAATTGATAGAGAAGATGAACGATGAACTTGAATCGAAATAGAATATGAGCAGAATTTAATGACCTTTGGATAGTCACGAGTAATTTATTTTGTTTGAATATCGAAATTAATATTATAGGAAACAAAAGAGTGTAGGAAGGAAGTAGATATGGAGTAGAAGACAAGATATTCAAGGATCCCGAGGATAGGAAACAAAATATACCTTTCCTAACTTAAGATGCAGTATTCGGATCCTTTCCAACTACTTATAATACCAACAAGGAATTTATTCCTTTCAAATTATTTCGAATTTTGCTTCTTTTCCTTTTTTTTTTTTTTCTAGATTTTTTTTTTTTCAGATTTTTTTTTTTTTTTTTTTTTCTTTTCTTTTTTTTTTGACAATAGACTCAAGAACAGATGTGATGACGGAAACAAAACAAAAGAAGAAGAGATGACACTAGAAGGAAGAAAGATATGGAATACGGAAAGAAACGAAACAAAAACAACAAAAGACTCAAAGGAAAGACGAAACCTTCTTGGAAGATGGCTCTGATTACCAAATGATATGAACCACGCCAACCATGTGACGAGACCCGATAACAATACTTCGGTTATCAACTGCTGGACCGTCCAAAAGAAGGAATCAAAAGGGGGTGGAACCGCGACCCGTTGTCTATAAAGAGACAAGAACCTTGGTATGTGAAGACGCCACAATCAATTGTGGAAGATTGATTGATAAGTCAGGTGAACGTACGGAATCCTCCGATATGTTCGAAGGGTTCTAAAGAACTAGAGAGAATAATCTCACAATTTAATTAATGATCAAAAGTTGTCTTTCACAATGAATAAGAAAGCATATATATAGCCCCCAAAACATAGTCTTCAAGAAAGGAAAATAAAACCCGAAATCTACTTAATAAAGGCTCTAAACAAGTGAGCCACGAAATTAAAGAGGGCCTTAATAGAATAGGCCCATAAACACACTAATATGAGCTGATTAGAGATGAACCCACGAATTTAAGGTAGGGTGAGCTTTGGTCTTCATCATTCTTGCTCTTATTTGCTCAACTTGGACTGATCTTTAGCCCGGATGGTTCCCACACTTGTCGGGTGACTCCGCCACTTGAATATGCATAATCCACCCTTGTTTATCACCATTGAATGAAGCTTTCTTAGTTAAGACATTATGGATCAATGCAGCAAGCTTCTCCTTAAGTTGCTTAGCTCGGCTCCTCGTCACTGGTCCGGTTGGGACTTGGATAGGATCATCTTGCCAACTGTTGGTTAGACCTCCATCAATTCGTGTCCTCGTACTGTAGAACGTATTTTCATGATCGCTTTTGGAATCCAATTTTGACCATGTTCGAGTCCGAATTTGGAACTTTGACATTAGACAGGAATTGTAGCCAGCTAAAATAGCTTTCTAATGCCACCGGAACCAGTTGATTTGGAGTCCGGATGAGAAAGTTATGCTCGACTTCGTGGACACTACCGAAGATGTTGAGGGATCCTCTCTTCTAATTTGATTTTATTTTCCTAATTGCATTTGTTTTCTTACTCTTTGATCATTTTTGCTTCATGGACACCTAATTATCAATTTTTACCTATAAGATACTAAATCCATCAATTAAAACAAAAATAAAAATTAATCCATAAAAAAATCCACGTAAACGTAAAGGTTGAGTGATATTTCTACACGCCACTATATCTTTTGTATTTACTGTTTTTGCTATTGTTTAGTTATGCGTATTAAAGTCCTAGTTTTGTATTTCTTGTTTTTAAGAACGTTGTTGCGAATGTAATTTTGCGCGTATTTTTTTTCATGTACGTTTGTGCATGTCCATTTGAGCGAGTGTGTTTGCGCATGTTTGTTGATTTGTATTAATGTCCTAGGATTGTAGTTTGTGTTTTCATGATCGTTTTTGCGAATGCACTTTTGCGTGAGTACTTTTGTGCATGCTTTTTTACTTTTACTTATGTGCGTATATTTTGTAGCGAGTGTTTTTGTGCACGTTTCTTGATGTGCATTCGTGTCCTCGTACTGTAGCACGTATTTTCATGATCGCTTTTGGAATCCAATTTTGACCATGTTCGAGTCCGAATTTCGAAATTTGACATTAGACAGGAATTGTAGCCAGCTAAAATAGCTTTCTAATGCCGCCAGAACCAGTTGATTTGGAGTCCGGATGAGAAAGTTATGCTCGACTACGTGGACACTACCGAAGATGTTGAGGGATCCTCTCTTCTAATTTGATTTTATTTTCCTAATTGCATTTGTTTTCTTACTCTTTGATCATTTTTGCTTCATGGACACCTAATTATCAACTTTTACCTATAAGATACTAAATCCACCAATGAAAACAAAAATATAAATTAATCCATAAAAAAATCCACGTAAACGTAAACGTTGAGTGTTATTTCTACACGCCACTGTATCTTTTGTATTTACTGTTTTTGCTATTGTTTGGTTATGCGTATTAAAGTCCTAGTGTTGTATTTCTTGTTTTTAAGAACGTTGTTGCGAATGTAATTTTGCGCGTATTTTTTTTCATGTACGTTTGTGCATGTCCATTTGAGCGAGTGTGTTTGCGCATGTTTGTTGATTTGTATTAATGTCCTAGGATTGTAGTTTGTGTTTTCATGATCCTTTTTGCGAATGCCTTTTTGCGTGAGTACTTTTGTGCATGCTTTTGTACTTTTACTTATGTGCGTATATTTTGTAGCGAGTGTTTTTGTGCACGTTTCTTGATGTGCATTCGTGTCCTCGAACTGTAGCACGTATTTTCATGATCGCTTTTGGAATCCAATTTTGACCATGTTCGAGGCCGAATTTGGAAATTTGACATTAGGCAGGAATTGTAGCCAGCTAAAATAGCTTTCTAATGCCGCAGGAACCAGTTGATTTGGGGTCCGGATGAGAAAGTTATGCTCGACTTCGTGGACACTACCGAAGATGTTGAGGGATCCTCTCTTCTAATTTGATTTTATTTTCCTAATTGCATTTGTTTTCTTACTCTTTGATCATTTTTGCTTCATGGACACCTAATTATCAATTTGTACCTATAAGATACTAAATCCACCAATTAAAATAAAAATAAAAATTAATCCATAAAAAAATCCACGTAAACGTAAACGTTGAGTGATATTTCTACACGCCACTGTATCTTTTGTATTTACTGTTTTTGCTATTGTTTAGTTATGCGTATTAAAGTCCTAGTGTTGTATTTCTTGTTTTTAAGAACGTTGTTGCGAATGTACTTTTGCACGTATTTTTTTTCATGTACGTTTGTGCATGTCCATTTGAGCGAGTGTGTTTGCGCATGTTTGTTGATTTGTATTAATGTCCTAGGATTGTAGTTTGTGTTTTCATGATCGTTTTTGCGAATGCACTTTTGCGTGAGTACTTTTGTGCATGCTTTTGTACTTTTACTTATGTGCGTATATTTTGTAGCGAGTGTTTTTGTGCACGTTTCTTGATGTGCATTCGTGTCCTCGTACTGTAGCACGTATTTTCATGATCGCTTTTGGAATCCAATTTTGACCATGTTCGAGTCCGAATTTCGAAATTTGACATTAGACAGGAATTGTAGCCAGCTAAAATAGCTTTCTAATGCCGCCGGAACCAGTTGATTTGGAGTCCGGATGAGAAAGTTATGCTCGACCTCGTGGACACTACCGAAGATGTTGAGGGATCCTCTCTTCTAATTTGATTTTATTCTCCTAATTGCATTGTTTTCTTACTCTTTGATCATTTTTGCTTCATGGACACATAACTATCAATTTGTACCTATAAGATACTAAATCCACCAATTAAAATAAAAAATAAAAATTAATCCATAAAAAAATCCACGTAAGAGTAAACGTTGAGTGTTATTTCTACACGCCACTGTATCTTTTGTATTTACTGTTTTTGCTATTCTTTAGTTATGCGTATTAAAGTCCTAGTGTTGTATTTCTTGTTTTTAAGAACGTTGTTGCGAATGTACTTTTGCGCGTATTTTTTTTCATGTACGTTTGTGCATGTCCATTTGAGCGAGTGTGTTTGCGCATGTTTGTTGATTTGTATTAATGTCCTAGGATTGTAGTTTGTGTTTTCATGATCGTTTTTGCGAATGCACTTTTGCGTGAGTACTTTTGTGCATGCTTTTGTACTTTTACTTATGTGCGTATATTTTGTAGCGAGTGTTTTTGTGCACGTTTCTTGAGGTGCATTCGTGTCCTCGTACTGTAGCACGTATTTTCATGATCGCTTTTGGAATCCAATTTTGACCATGTTCGAGTCCGAATTTCGAAATTTGACATTAGACAGGAATTGTAGCCAGCTAAAATAGCTTTCTAATGCCGCCGGAACCAGTTGATTTGGAGTCCGGATGAGAAAGTTATGCTCGACTTCGTGGACACTACCGAAGATGTTGAGGGATCCTCTCTTCTAATTTGATTTTATTTTCCTAATTGCATTTGTTTTCTTACTCTTTGATCATTTTTGCTTCATGGACACCTAATTATCAATTTTTACCTATAAGATACAAAATCCACCAATTAAAACAAAAATATAAATTAATCCATAAAAAAATCCACGTAAACGTAAACGTTGAGTGTTATTTCTTCACGCCACTGTATCTTTTGTATTTACAGTTTTTGCTATTGTTTGGTTATGCGTATTAAAGTCCTAGTGTTGTATTTCTTGTTTTTAAGAACGTTGTTGCGAATGTACTTTTGCGCGTATTAATTTTCATTAACGTTTGTGCATGTCCATTTCAGCGAGTGTGTTTGCGCATGTTTGTTGATTTGTATTAATGTCCTAGGATTGTAGTTTCTGTTTTCATGATCGTTTTTGCGAATGCACTTTTGCGTGAGTACTTTTGTGCATGCTTTTGTACTTTTACTTATGTGCGTATATTTTGTAGCGAGTGTTTTTGTGCACGTTTCTTGATGTGCATTCGTGTCCTCGTACTGTAGCACGTATTTTCATGATCGCTTTTGGAATCCAATTTTGACCATGTTCGAGTCCGAATTTGGAAATTTGACATTAGACAGGAATTGTAGCCAGCTAAAATAGCTTTCTAATGCCGCCGGAACCAGTTGATTTGGAGTCCGGATGAGAAAGTTATGCTCGACTTCGTGGACACTACCGAAGATGTTGAGGGATCCTCTCTTCTAATTTGATTTTATTTTCCTAATTGCATTTGTTTTCTTACTCTTGGATCATTTTTGCTTCATGGACACCTAATTATCAATTTGTACCTATAAGATACTAAATCCACCAATTAAAATAAAAATAAAAATTAATCCATAAAAAAATCCACGTAAACGTAAACGTAAACGTTGAGTGATATTTCTACACGCCACTGTATCTTTTGTATTTACTGTTTTTGCTATTGTTTAGTTATGCGTATTAAAGTCCTAGTGTAGTATTTCTTGTTTTTAAGAACGTTGTTGCGAATGTACTTTTGCGCGTATTTTTTTTCATGTACGTTTGTGCATGTCCATTTTAGCGAGTGTGTTTGCGCATGTTTGTTGATTTGTATTAATGTCCTAGGATTGTAGTTTGTGTTTTCATGATCGTTTTTGCGAATGCACTTTTGCGTGAGTACTTTTGTCCATGCTTTTGTACTTTTACTTATGTGCGTATATTTTGTAGCGAGTGTTTTTGTGCACGTTTCTTGATGTGCATTCGTGTCCTCGAACTGTAGCACGTATTTTCATGATCGCTTTTGGAATCCAATTTTGACCATGTTCGAGTCCGAATTTGGAAATTTGACATTAGGCAGGAATTGTAGCCAGCTAAAATAGCTTTCTAATGCCGCAGGAACCAGTTGATTTGGAGTCCGGATGAGAAAGTTATGCTCGACTTCGTGGACACTACCGAAGATGTTGAGGGATCCTCTCTTCTAATTTGATTTTATTTTCCTAATTGCATTTGTTTTCTTACTCTTTGATCATTTTTGCTTCATGGACACCTAATTATTAATTTGTACCTATAAGATACTAAATCCACCAATTAAAATAAAAATAAAAATTAATCCATAAAAAAATCCACGTAAACGTAAACGTTGAGTGATATTTCTACACGCCACTGTATCTTTTGTATTTACTGTTTTTGCTATTGTTTAGTTATGCGTATTAAAGTCCTAGTGTTGTATTTCTTGTTTTTAAGAACGTTGTTGCGAATGTACTTTTGCACGTATTTTTTTTCATGTACGTTTGTGCATGTCCATTTGAGCGAGTGTGTTTGCGCATGTTTGTTGATTTGTATTAATGTCCTAGGATTGTAGTTTGTGTTTTCATGATCGTTTTTGCGAATGCATTTTTGCGTGAGTACTTTTGTGCATGCTTTTGTACTTTTACTTATGTGCGTATATTTTGTAGCGAGTGTTTTTGTGCACGTTTCTTGATGTGCATTCGTGTCCTCGAACTGTAGCACGTATTTTCATGATCGCTTTTGGAATCCAATTTTGACCATGTTCGAGTCCGAATTTGGAAATTTGACATTAGGCAGGAATTGTAGCCAGCTAAAATAGCTTTCTAATGCCGCAGGAACCAGTTGATTTGGAGTCCGGATGAGAAAGTTATGCTCGACTTCGTGGACACTACCGAAGATGTTGAGGGATCCTCTCTTCTAATTTGATTTTATTTTCCTAATTGCATTTGTTTTCTTACTCTTTGATCATTTTTGCTTCATGGACACCTAATTATCAATTTGTACCTATAAGATACTAAATCCACCAATTAAAATAAAAATAAAAATTAATCCATAAAAAAATCCACGTAAACGTAAACGTTGAGTGATATTTCTACACGCCACTGTATCTTTTGTATTTACTGTTTTTGCTATTGTTTAGTTATGCGTATTAAAGTCCTAGTGTTGTATTTCTTGTTTTTAAGAACGTTGTTGCGAATGTACTTTTGCACGTATTTTTTTTCATGTACGTTTGTGCATGTCCATTTGAGCGAGTGTGTTTGCGCATGTTTGTTGATTTGTATTAATGTCCTAGGATTGTAGTTTGGTTTTCATGATCGTTTG
>NW_012193611.1:178395-189207 GCF_000504015.1 Erythranthe guttata
GTTTGTGCATGTTTGTTGATTTGTATCAATGTCCTAGGATTGTAGTTTGTGTTTTCATGATCCTTTTTGCGAATGCACTTTTGCGTGAGTACTTTCGTGCATGCTTTTGTACTTTTACTTATGTGTGTATATTTTGTAGCGAGTGTTTTTGTGCACGTTTCATGATGTGCATTCGTGTCCTCGTACTGTAGCACGTATTTTCAGGATCGCTTTTGGAATCCAATTTTGACCATGTTCGAGTCCGAATTTGGAAATTTTATATTAGACAGGAATTGTAGCCAGCTAAAATAGCTTTCTAATGCCGCCGGAACCACTTTATTTGGAGTCCCGATGAGAAAGTTATGCTCGACTTCGTGGACACTACCGAAGATGTCGAGGGATCCTCTCTTCTAATTTGATTTTATTTTCCTAATTGCAACTCTTTTCGTACTCTTTGATCATTTTTGCTTCATGGACACCTAATTATCAATTTGTACCTATTAGATACTAAATCCACCAATTAAAACAGAAATATAAATTAATCCATAAAAAAATCAACGTAAATGTAAACGTTGAGTGTTATTTCTACACGCCACTGTATCTTTTGTATTTAGTGTGTTTGCTATTGTTTGGTTATGCGTATTAAAGTCCTAGTGTTGTATTTCGTGTTTTTAAGAACGTTGTTGCGAATGCACTTTTGCGCGTATTTTTTTACATGTACGTTTGTGCATGTCCATATGAGCGAGTGTGTTTGTGCATGTTTGTTGATTTGTATTAATGTCCTAGGATTGTAGTTTGTGTTTTCATGATCCTTTTTGCGAATGCACTTTTGCGTGAGTACTTTCGTGCATGCTTTTGTACTTTTACTTATGTGCGTATATTTTGTAGCGAGTGTTTTTGTGCACGTTTCATGATGTGCATTCGTGTCCTCGTACTCTAGCACGTATTTTCATGATCGCTTTTGGAATCCAATTTTGACCATGTTCGAGTCCGAGTTTGGAAATTTAATATTAGACAGGAATTGTAGCCAGCTAAAATTGATTTCTAATGCCGCCAGAACCACTCGATTTGGAGTCCCAATGAGAAAGTTATGCTCGACTTCGTGGACACTACCGAAGATGTTGAGGGATCCTCTCTTCTAATTGATTTATTTTCCTAATTGGACTCTTTTCGTACTCTTTGATCATTTTTGCTTCATGGGCACCTAATTATCAATTTGTACCTATTAGATACTAAATCCACCAATTAAAACAGAAATATAAATTAATCCATAAAAAAATCAACGTAAATGTATAGTGTTATTTCTACACGCCACTGTATCTTTTGTATTTAGTGTTTTTGCTATTGTTTGGTTATGCGTATTAAAGTCCTAGTGTTGTATTTCGTGTTTTTAAGAACGTTGTTGCGAATGCACTTTTGCGCATATTTTTTTACATGTACGTTTGTGCATGTTCATTTGAGCGAGTGTGTTTGTGCATGTTTGTTGATTTCTATTAATGTCCTAGGATTGTAGTTTGTGTTTTCATGATCCTTTTTGCGAATGCACTTTTGCGTGAGTACTTTGGTGCATGCTTTTGTACTTTTACTTATGTGCGTATATTTTGTAGCGAGTGTTTTTGTGCACGTTTCTTGATGTGCATTCGTGTCCTCGTACTGTAGCACGTATTTTCATGATCGCTTTTGGAATCAAATTTTGACCATGTTCGAGTCCGAATTTGGAAATTTGACATTAGACAGGAATTGTAGCCAGCTAAAATAGTTTTCTAATGCCGCCGGAACCAGTTGATTTGGAGTCCGGATGAGAAAGTTATGCTCGACTTCGTGGACACTACCGAAGATGTTGAGGGATCCTCTCTTCTAATTTGATTTTATTTTCCTAATTGCATTTGTTTTCTTACTCTTTGATCATTTTTGCTTCATGGACACCTAATTATCAATTTTTACCTATAAGATACTAAATCCACCAATTAAAACAAAAATATAAAATTAATCCATAAAAAAATCCACATATACGTAAACGTTGAGTGTTATTTCTACACGCCACTGTATCTTTTGTATTCACTGTTATCGCTATTGTTTGGTTATGCGTATTAAAGTCCTAGTGTTGTCTTTCTTTGTTTTTAAGAACGTTGTTGCGAATGCACTTTTGCCGCGTATTTTTTTTTCATGTACGTTTGTGCATGTCCATTTGAGCGAGTGTGTTTGTGCATGTTTGTTGATTTGTATTAATGCCCTAGGATTGTAGTTTGTGTTTTCATGATCCTTTTTGCGAATGCACTTTTGCGTGAGTACTTTTGTGCATGCTTTTGTACTTTTACTTATTTGCGTATATTTTGTAGCGAGTGTTTTTGTGCACGTTTCTTGATGTGCATTCGTGTCCTCGTACTGTAGCACGTATTTTCATGATCGCTTTTGGAATCAAATTTTGACCATGTTCGAGTCCGAGTTTGGAAATTTGACATTACACAGGAAGTGTAGCCAGCTAAAATAGCTTTCTACCGCTGCCGGAACCACTTGGTTTGGAGTCCCGATGAGAATGTTATGCTCGACTTCGTGGACACTACCGATGATGTTGAGGGATCCTCTCTTCTAATTTGATTTTATTTTCCTAATTGCAACTCTTTTCGTACTCTTTGATCATTTTTGCTTCCTGGACACCTAATTATCAATTTGTACCTATTAGATACTAAATCCACAATTTAAAAAAGAAATATAAATTAATCCATAAAAAAATCAACGTAAAAGTAAACGTTAAGTGTTATTTCTACACGCCACTGTATCTTTTGTATTTAGTGTTTTTGCTATTGTTTGGTTATGCGTATTAAAGTCCTAGTGTTGTATTTCGTGTTTTTAAGAACGTTGTTGCGAATGCACTTTTGCGCGTATTTTTTTACATGTACGTTTGTGCGTGTTCATTTGAGCGAGTGTGTTTGTGTATGTTTGTTGATTTGTATTAATGTCCTAGGATTGTAGTTTGTGTTTTCATGATCCATTTTGCGAATGCACTTTTGCGTGAGTACTTTTGTGCATGCTTTTGTACTTTTACTTATGTGCGAATATTTTGTAGCCAGTGTTTTTGTGCACGTTTCTTGATGTGCATTCGTGTCCTCGTACTGTAGCACGTATTTTCATGATCGCTTTTGGAATCCAATTTTGACCATGTTCGAGTCCGAGTTTGGAAATTTGACATTAGACAGGAATTGTAGCCAGCTAAAATAGCTTTCTAATGCCGCCGGAACCACTTGATTTGGAGTCCCGATGAGAAAGTTATGCTCGACTTCGTGGACACTACCGAAGATGTTGAGGGATCCTCTCTTCTAATTTGATTTTATTTTCCTAATTGCAACTCTTTTCGTACTCTTTGATCATTTTTGCTTCATGGGCACCTAATTATCAATTTGTACCTGTTAGATACTAAATCCACCAATTAAAACAGAAATATAAATTAATCCATAAAAAAATCAACGTAAATGTATAGTGTTATTTCTACACGCCACTGTATCTTTTGTATTTAGTGTTTTTGCTATTGTTTGGTTATGCGTATTAAAGTCCTAGTGTTGTATTTCGTGTTTTTAAGAACGTTGTTGCGAATGCACTTTTGCGCATATTTTTTTACATGTACGTTTCTGCATGTTCATTTGAGCGAGTGTGTTTGTGCATGTTTGTTGATTTGTATTAATGTCCTAGGATTGTAGTTTGTGTTTTCATGATCCTTTTTGCGAATGCACTTTTGCGTGAGTACTTTGGTGCATGCTTTTGTACTTTTACTTATGTGCGTATATTTTGTAGCGAGTGTTTTTGTGCACGTTTCTTGATGTGCATTCGTGTCCTCGTACTGTAGCACGTATTTTCATGATCGCTTTTGGAATCAAATTTTGACCATGTTCGAGTCCGAATTTGGAAATTTGACATTAGACAGGAATTGTAGCCAGCTAAAATAGCTTTCTAATGCCGCCGGAACCAGTTGATTTGGAGTCCGGATGAGAAAGTTATGCTCGACTTCGTGGAGACTACCGAAGATGTTGAGGGATCCTCTCTTCTAATTTGATTTTATTTTCCTAATTGCATTTGTTTTCTTACTCTTTGATCATTTTTGCTTCATGGACACCTAATTATCAATTTTTACCTATAAGATACTAAATCCACCAATTAAAACAAAAATATAAATTAATCCATAAAAAAATCCACATATACGTAAACGTTGAGTGTTATTTCTACACGCCACTGTATCTTTTGTATTCACTGTTATCGCTATTGTTTGGTTATGCGTATTAAAGTCCTAGTGTTGTCTTTCTTGTTTTTAAGAACGTTGTTGCGAATGCACTTTTGCGCGTATTTTTTTTCATGTACGTTTGTGCATGTCCATTTGAGCGAGTGTGTTTGTGCATGTTTGTTGATTTGTATTAATGCCCTAGGATTGTAGTTTGTGTTTTCATGATCCTTTTTGCGAATGCACTTTTGCGTGAGTACTTTTGTGCATGCTTTTGTACTTTTACTTATTTGCGTATATTTTGTAGCGAGTGTTTTTGTGCACGTTTCTTGATGTGCATTCGTGTCCTCGTACTGTAGCACGTATTTTCATGATCGCTTTTGGAATCAAATTTTGACCATGTTCGAGTCCGAGTTTGGAAATTTGACATTACACAGGAAGTGTAGCCAGCTAAAATAGCTTTCTACTGCTGCCGGAACCACTTGGTTTGGAGTCCCGATGAGAATGTTATGCTCGACTTCGTGGACACTACCGATGATGTTGAGGGATCCTCTCTTCTAATTTGATTTTATTTTCCTAATTGCAACTCTTTTCGTACTCTTTGATCATTTTTGCTTCATGGACACCTAATTATCAATTTGTACCTATTAGATACTAAATCCACAATTTAAAAAAGAAATATAAATTAATCCATAAAAAAATCAACGTAAAAGTAAACGTTAAGTGTTATTTCTACACGCCACTGTATCTTTTGTATTTAGTGTTTTTGCTATTGTTTGGTTATGCGTATTAAAGTCCTAGTGTTGTATTTCGTGTTTTTAAGAACGTTGTTGCGAATGCACTTTTGCGCGTATTTTTTTACATGTACGTTTGTGCGTGTTCATTTGAGCGAGTGTGTTTGTGTATGTTTGTTGATTTGTATTAATGTCCTAGGATTGTAGTTTGTGTTTTCATGATCCATTTTGCGAATGCACTTTTGCGTGAGTACTTTTGTGCATGCTTTTGTACTTTTACTTATGTGCGAATATTTTGTAGCCAGTGTTTTTGTGCACGTTTCTTGATGTGCATTCGTGTCCTCGTACTGTAGCACGTATTTTCATGATCGCTTTTGGAATCCAATTTTGACCATGTTCGAGTCCGAGTTTGGAAATTTGACATTAGACAGGAATTGTAGCCAGCTAAAATAGCTTTTTAATGCCGCCGGAACCACTTGATTTGGAGTCCCGATGAGAAAGTTATGCTCGACTTCGTGGACACTACCGAAGATGTTGAGGGATCCTCTCTTCTAATTTGATTTTATTTTCCTAATTGCAACTCTTTTCGTACTCTTTGATCATTTTTGCTTCATGGGCACCTAATTATCAATTTGTACCTATTAGATACTAAATCCACCAATTAAAACAGAAATATAAATTAATCCATAAAAAAATCAACGTAAATGTATAGTGTTATTTCTACACGCCACTGTATCTTTTGTATTTAGTGTTTTTGCTATTGTTTGGTTATGCGTATTAAAGTCCTAGTGTTGTATTTCGTGTTTTTAAGAACGTTGTTGCGAATGCACTTTTGCGCATATTTTTTTACATGTACGTTTCTGCATGTTCATTTGAGCGAGTGTGTTTGTGCATGTTTGTTGATTTGTATTAATGTCCTAGGATTGTAGTTTGTGTTTTCATGATCCTTTTTGCGAATGCACTTTTGCGTGAGTACTTTGGTGCATGCTTTTGTACTTTTACTTATGTGCGTATATTTTGTAGCGAGTGTTTTTGTGCACGTTTCTTGATGTGCATTCGTGTCCTCGAACTGTAGCACGTATTTTCATGATCGCTTTTGGAATCAAATTTTGACCATGTTCGGGTCCGAATTTGGAAATTTGACATTAGACAGGAATTGTAGCCAGCTAAAATAGCTTTCTAATGCCGCCGGAACCAGTTGATTTGGAGTCCGGATGAGAAAGTTATGCTCGACTTCGTGGAGACTACCGAAGATGTTGAGGGATCATCTCTTCTAATTTGATTTTATTTTCCTAATTGCATTTGTTTTCTTACTCTTTGATCATTTTTGCTTCATGGACACCTAATTTTCAATTTTTACCTATAAGATACTAAATCCACCAATTAAAACGAAAATATAAATTAATCCATAAAAAAATAACCGTAAATGTAAACATTAAGTGTTATTTCTACACGCCACTGTATCTTTTGTATTTACTGTTTTTGCTATTGTTTGGTTATGCGTATTAAAGTCCTAGTGTTGTATTTCTTGTTTTTAAGAACGTTGTTGCGAATGTACTTTTGCGCATATTTTTTTTCATGTACGTTTATGCATGTGCATTTGAGCGAGTGTGTTTTTGCATGTTTGTTGATTTGTCCTAGGATTGTAGTTTGTGATTTCATGATCCTTTTTGCGAATGCACTTTTGCGTGAGTACTTTTGTGCATGCTTTTGTACTTTTACTTATGTGCGTATATTTTGTAGCGAGTGTTTTTGTTCACGTTTCTTGATGTGCATTCGTGTCCTCGTACTGTAGCACGTATTTTCATGATCGCTTTTGGAATCCAATGTTGACCATGTTCGATTCCGAATTTGGAAATTTGACATTAGACAGGAATTGTAGCCAGCTAAAATAGCTTTCTAATGCCGCCGGAACCAGTTGATTTGGAGTCCCGATGAGAAAGTTATGCTCGACTTCGTGGACACTACCGAAGATGTTGAGGGATCCTCTCTTCTAATTTGATTTTATTTTCCTAATTGCAACTCTTTTCGTACTCTTTGATCATCTTTGCTTCATGGACACCTAATTATCAATTTGTACCTATTAGATACTAAATCCACCAATTAAAACAGAAATATAAATTAATCCATAAAAAAATCAACGTAAATGTAAACGTTGAGTGTTATTTCTACACGCCACTGTATCTTTTGTATTTACTGTTTTTGCTATTGTTTTATGCGTATTAAAGTCCTAGTGTTGTATTTCGTGTTTTTAAGAACGTTGTTGCGAATGCACTTTTGCCCGTACTTTTTTACATGTACGTTTGTGCATGTCCATTTGAGCGAGTGTGTTTGTGCATATTTGTTGATTTGTATTAATGTCCTAGGATTGTAGTTTGTGTTTTCATGATCCTTTTTGCGAATGCACTTTTGCGTGAGTACTTTTGTGCATGCTTTTGTACTTTTACTTATGTGCGTATATTTTGTAGCAAGTGTTTTTGTGCACGTTTCTTGATGTGCATTCGTGTCCTCATACTGTAGCACGTATTTTCATGATCGCTTTTGGAATCCAATTTTGACCATGTTCGAGTCCGAATTTGGAAATTTGACATTAGACAGGAATTGTAGCCAGCTAAAATAGCTTTCTAATGCCGCCGGAACCAGTTGATTTGGAGTCACGATGAGAAAGTTATGCTCGACTTCGTGGACACTACCGAAGATGTTGAGGGATCCTCTCTTCTAATTTGATTTTATTTTCCTAATTGCAACTCTTTTCGTACTCTTTGATCATTTTTGCTTCATGGACACCTAATTATCAATTTGTACCTATTAGATACTAAATCCACAATTTAAAAAAGAAATATAAATTAATCCATAAAAAATCAACGTAAAAGTAAACGTTAAGTGTTATTTCTACACGCCACTGTATCTTTTGTATTTAGTGTTTTTGCTATTGTTTGGTTATGCGTATTAAAGTCCTAGTGTTGTATTTCGTGTTTTTAAGAACGTTGTTGCGAATGCACTTTTGCGCGTATTTTTTTACATGTACGTTTGTGCGTGTTCATTTGAGCGAGTGTGTTTGTGTATGTTTGTTGATTTGTATTAATGTCCTAGGATTGTAGTTTGTGTTTTCATGATCCATTTTGCGAATGCACTTTTGCGTGAGTACTTTTGTGCATGCTTTTGTACTTTTACTTATGTGCGAATATTTTGTAGCCAGTGTTTTTGTGCACGTTTCTTGATGTGCATTCGTGTCCTCGTACTGTAGCACGTATTTTCATGATCGCTTTTGGAATCCACTTTGGACCATGTTCGAGTCCGAATTTGGAAATTTGACATTAGACAGGAATTGTAGCCAGCTAAAATAGTTTTCTAATGCCGCCGGAACCAGTTGATTTGGAGTCCGGATGACAAAGTTATGCTCGACTTCGTGGACACTACCGAAGATGTTGAGGGATCCTCTCTTCTAATTTGATTTTATTTTCCTAATGCATTTGTTTTCTTACTCTTTGATCATTTTTGCTTCATGGACACCTAATTATCAATTTTTACCTATAAGATACTAAATCCACCAATTAAAACAAAAATATAAATTAATCCATAAAAAAATCCACATATACGTAAACGTTGAGTGTTATTTCTACACGCCACTGTATCTTTTGTATTCACTGTTATCGCTATTGTTTGGTTATGCGTATTAAAGTCCTAGTGTTGTCTTTCTTGTTTTTAAGAACGTTGTTGCGAATGCACTTTTGCGCGTATTTTTTTTCATGTACGTTTGTGCATGTCCATTTGAGCGAGTGTGTTTGTGCATGTTTGTTGATTTGTATTAATGCCCTAGGATTGTAGTTTGTGTTTTCATGATCCTTTTTGCGAATGCACTTTTGCGTGAGTACTTTTGTGCATGCTTTTGTACTTTTACTTATTTGCGTATATTTTGTAGCGAGTGTTTTTGTGCACGTTTCTTGATGTGCATTCGTGTCCTCGTACTGTAGCACGTATTTTCATGATCGCTTTTGGAATCAAATTTTGACCATGTTCGAGTCCGAGTTTGGAAATTTGACATTACACAGGAAGTGTAGCCAGCTAAAATAGCTTTCTACCGCTGCCGGAACCACTTGGTTTGGAGTCCCGATGAGAATGTTATGCTCGACTTCGTGGACACTACCGATGATGTTGAGGGATCCTCTCTTCTAATTTGATTTTATTTTCCTAATTGCAACTCTTTTCGTACTCTTTGATCATTTTTGCTTCATGGACACCTAATTATCAATTTGTACCTATTAGATACTAAATCCACAATTTAAAAAAGAAATATAAATTAATCCATAAAAAAATCAACGTAAAAGTAAACGTTAAGTGTTATTTCTACACGCCACTGTATCTTTTGTATTTAGTGTTTTTGCTATTGTTTGGTTATGCGTATTAAAGTCCTAGTGTTGTATTTCGTGTTTTTAAGAACGTTGTTGCGAATGCACTTTTGCGCGTATTTTTTTACATGTACGTTTGTGCGTGTTCATTTGAGCGAGTGTGTTTGTGTATGTTTGTTGATTTGTATTAATGTCCTAGGATTGTAGTTTGTGTTTTCATGATCCATTTTGCGAATGCACTTTTGCGTGAGTACTTTTGTGCATGCTTTTGTACTTTTACTTATGTGCGAATATTTTGTAGCCAGTGTTTTTGTGCACGTTTCTTGATGTGCATTCGTGTCCTCGTACTGTAGCACGTATTTTCATGATCGCTTTTGGAATCCAATTTTGACCATGTTCGAGTCCGAGTTTGGAAATTTGACATTAGACAGGAATTGTAGCCAGCTAAAATAGCTTTTTAATGCCGCCGGAACCACTTGATTTGGAGTCCCGATGAGAAAGTTATGCTCGACTTCGTGGACACTACCGAAGATGTTGAGGGATCCTCTCTTCTAATTTGATTTTATTTTCCTAATTGCAACTCTTTTCGTACTCTTTGATCATTTTTGCTTCATGGGCACCTAATTATCAATTTGTACCTATTAGATACTAAATCCACCAATTAAAACAGAAATATAAATTAATCCATAAAAAAATCAACGTAAATGTATAGTGTTATTTCTACACGCCACTGTATCTTTTGTATTTAGTGTTTTTGCTATTGTTTGGTTATGCGTATTAAAGTCCTAGTGTTGTATTTCGTGTTTTTAAGAACGTTGTTGCGAATGCACTTTTGCGCATATTTTTTTACATGTACGTTTCTGCATGTTCATTTGAGCGAGTGTGTTTGTGCATGTTTGTTGATTTGTATTAATGTCCTAGGATTGTAGTTTGTGTTTTCATGATCCTTTTTGCGAATGCACTTTTGCGTGAGTACTTTGGTGCATGCTTTTGTACTTTTACTTATGTGCGTATATTTTGTAGCGAGTGTTTTTGTGCACGTTTCTTGATGTGCATTCGTGTCCTCGAACTGTAGCACGTATTTTCATGATCGCTTTTGGAATCAAATTTTGACCATGTTCGGGTCCGAATTTGGAAATTTGACATTAGACAGGAATTGTAGCCAGCTAAAATAGCTTTCTAATGCCGCCGGAACCAGTTGATTTGGAGTCCGGATGAGAAAGTTATGCTCGACTTCGTGGAGACTACCGAAGATGTTGAGGGATCATCTCTTCTAATTTGATTTTATTTTCCTAATTGCATTTGTTTTCTTACTCTTTGATCATTTTTGCTTCATGGACACCTAATTTTCAATTTTTACCTATAAGATACTAAATCCACCAATTAAACGAAAATTAAATAAATCCATAAAAAAATCCACGTAAACTTAAACGTTGAGTGTTATTTCTACACGCCACTGTATCTTTTGTATTTACTGTTTTTGCTATTGTTTGGTTATGCGCATTAAAGTCCTAGTGTTGTATTTCTTGTTTTTAAGAAC
>NW_012193611.1:213727-228937 GCF_000504015.1 Erythranthe guttata
CTTCATGGACACCTAATTATCAATTTGTACCTATAAGATACTAAATCCACCAATTAAAATGAAAATATAAATTAATCCATAAAAAAATCCATGTAAACGTAAACGTTGAGTGTTATTTCTACACGCCACTGTATCTTTTGTATTTACTGTTTTTGCTATTGTTTGGTTATGCGTATTAAAGTCCTAGTGTTGTATTTCTTGTTTTTAAGAACGTTGTTGCGAATGTACTTTTGCGCGTATTTTTTTTCATGTACGTTTGTGCATGTCCATTTGAGCGAGTGTGTTTGTGCATGTTTGTTGATTTGTATTAATGTCCTAAGATTGTAGTTTGTGTTTTCATGATCCGTTTTGCGAATGCACTTTTGCGTGAGTACTTTTGTGCATGGTTTGTATCAACTTATGTGCGTATATTTTGTAGCAAGTGTTTTTGTGCACGTTTCTTGATGTGCATTCGTGTCCTCGTACTGTAGCACGTATTTTCATGATCGCTTTTGGAATCCAATTTTGACCATGTTCAATTCCGAATTTGGAAATTTGACATTAGACAGGAATTGTAGCCAGCTAAAATAGCTTTCTAATGCCGCCGGAACCAGTTGATTTGGAGTCACGATGAGAAAGTTATGCTCGACTTCGTGGACACTACCGAAGATGTTGAGGGATCCTCTCTTCTAATTTGATTTTATTTTCCTAATTGCAACTCTTTTCGTACTCTTTGATCATTTTTGCTTCATGGACACCTAATTATCAATTTGTACCTATTAGATACTAAATCCACCAATTAAAACAGAAATATAAATTAATCCATAAAAAAATCAACGTAAATGTAAACGTTAAGTGTTATTTCTACACGCCACTGTACCTTTTGTATTTAGTGTTTTTGCTATTGTTTGGTTATGCGTATTAAAGTCCTAGTGTTGTATTTTGTGTTTTTAAGAACGTTGTTGCGAATGCACTTTTGCGCATATTTTTTTACATGTACGTTTGTGCATGTCCATTTGAGCGAGTGTGTTTGTGCATGTTTGTTGATTTGTATTAATGTCCTAGGATTGTAGTTTTTGTTTTCATGATCCTTTTTGCGAATGCACTTTTGCGTGAGTACTTTTGTGCAAGCTTTTGTACTTTTACTAATGTGCGTATATTTTGTAGCGAGTGTTTTTGTGCACGTTTCTTGATGTGCATTCGTGTCCTCGTACTGTAGCACGTATTTTCATGATCGCTTTTGGAATCCAATTTTGACCATGTTCGAGTCCGAGTTTGGAAATTTGACATTAGACAGGAATTATAGCCAGCTAAAATAGCTTTCTAATGCCGCCGGAACCACTTGATTTGGAGTCCGGATGAGAAAGTTATGCTCGACTTCGTGGACACTACCGAAGATGTTGAGGGATCCTCTCTTCTAATTTGATTTTATTTTCCTAATTGCATTTGTTTTCTTACTCTTTGATCATTTTTGCTTCATGGACACCTAATTATCAATTTTTACCTATAAGATACTAAATCCACCAATTAAAACGAAAATATAAATTAATCCATAAAAAAATCAACGTAAATGTAAACGTTAAGTGTTCTTTCTACACGCCACTGTATCTTTTGTATTTAGTGTTTTTGCTATTGTTTGGTTATGCGTATTAAAGTCCTAGTGTTGTATTTCGTGTTTTAATGAACTTTGTTGCGAATGCACTTTTGCGCATATTTTTTTACATGTACGTTTGTGCATGTCCATTTGAGCGAGTGTGTTTGTGCATGTTTGTTGATTTGTATTAATGTCCTAGGATTGTAGTTTGTGTTTTCATGATCCTTTTTGCGAATGCACTTTTGCGTGAGTACTTTTGTGCATGCTTTTGTACTTTTACTTATGTGCGTATATTTTTTAGCGAGTGTTTTTGTGCACGTTTCTTGATGTGCATTCTTGTCCTCGTACTGTAGCACGTATTTTCATGATCGCTTTTGGAATCCAATTTTGACCATGTTCGAGTCCGAGTTTAGAAATTTGACATTAGACAGGAATTGTAGCCAGCTAAAATAGCTTTCTAATGCCGCCGGAACCAGTTGATTTGGAGTCCCGATGAGAAAGTTATGCTCGACTTCGTGGACACTACCGAAGATGTTGAGGGATCCTCTCTTCTAATTTGATTTTATTTTCCTAATTGCAACTCTTTTCGTACTCTTTGATCATTTTTGCTTCATGGACACCTAATTATCAATTTGTACCTATTAGATACTAAATCCACCAATTAAAACAGAAATATAAATTAATCCATAAAAAAATCAACGTAAATGTAAACGTTGAGTGTTATTTCTACACGTCACTGTATCTTTTGTATTTACTGTTTTTGCTATTGTTTGGTTTGCGTGTTAAAGTCCTAGTGTTGTATTTCGTGTTTTTAAGAACGTTGTTGCGGATGCACTTTTGCGCATATTTTTTTACATGTACGTTTGTGCATGTTCATTTGAGCGAGTGTGTTTGTGCATGTTTGTTGATTTGTATTAATGTCCTAGGATTGTAGTTTGTGTTTTCATGATCCTTTTTGCGAATGCACTTTTGCGTGAGTACTTTTGTGCATGCTTTTGTACTTTTACTTATGATGTGATCCCAATCACATCAAGCAATCAATGATTTCAAAGGTTTTCGATTCAGATCTTACATTGGTCCAAATCAGATTTGAGAGGCTTTAACCATAAAGATATCAATCTTGGAATGTTCTAATTGATGCAATCACATATTATAAGCCTTTGGAATGTTCAAGATGTCAGCAAGGAAAGATACACACGTTTTAGGAGATATGAGGGCTCTTTATTAGTGCATTTCAGCCTTGGAAGATCAAGACCATGATTTAAAAAGCTTTCTTAATTTAGATTCAATAAATGTGAATTAGATTGGCTGATTAGTGGCTGATTTGATTAGATAGACAATAATTCCTTGTTCTTAGTTTGTTTCCATAGATTAGAGTAGCTGAACCCTATATAAAGGGATCAACTTGTATGAATAAGAAGACACAACAATGTATTGAAATCATTTTGAATAAGAGTGTGTCTCTTCGGTTCTTCAAGAACCATTGTTTTTCTAAATGAACTTATCGGAGTTGTTCTCCGTGGCGTTCGCCCCCGACTTATCAATCAATCTTCCGCAATTGATTGTGGCGTCTTCGCATACCAAGGTTCTTGCCTCTTTATAGGCAATGGGTCGAGGTTCCACCCCATTGAATCCTTCTTTGGACGGTCCAGGATTTGAAATCCGAAGTTCTGGTATCGGGTCTCGTCACATGGTTGGCGTGGTTCGTATCATTTGGTATCAGAGCCAACTTCCGGAGAAGGTTTCGCCTATCCCTTTGAGTCTTTTTTTTTTCCTTTGTTTTCTTTTTTTGTTCGAGTCTTTTGGTTTTCCATACATTTTCTTCTTCTACGTTCTTTTTTTTTTTTTTAGAATCATCTTCTTCTACGTTCTTGAGTCATCCAAGTTCTTGTACTCCTTATCTATCTCTGTTCTTCTAGAGTCCATTGTCCAAAAAAAAAAACAAAAAAAAAAAAAAACAAAAAAAAAGGAGGTACCAATTTCTACCAACACCTTTCAGCCTCATGGATTCGTTTCCAATCATACACGCTCATTCCAAGGAACCGAATTCGAGGACGAATTCTTTTGAAGAAAGGGAGTATGATGTGATCCCAATCACATCAAGCAATCACCGATTTCAAAGGTTTTCGATTCAGATTTCAAATTGGTCCAGATCAGATTTGAGAGGCTTTAACCACAAAGATATCAATCTTGGATTGTTCTAATTGATGCAATCACATATTTTAAGGCTTTGGAAGGTCCAAGATTTACACAATAAGACATGCACATGTTTTTAGGAGTTTGGAAGGCTCTTTATTAGTGCATTTCAGCCTTGGAAGTTCAAGACCATGATTTTAAAAAGCTTTCTTAATTTAGATTCAATAAATGTGAATTGGCTGATTAGATTAGATAGATAATAATTCCTTGTTCTTAGTTTGTTTCCATAGATTAGAGTAGCTGAACCCTATATAAAGGGATCAACTTGTATGAATAAAAAACACAACAATGTATTGAAATCTTTGAATAAGAGTGTGTCTCTTCGGTTCTTCAAGAACCATTGTTTTTCTAAATGAACTTATCGGAGTTGTTCTCCGTGGCGTTCGTCCCTGACTCATCAATCAATCTTCCGCAATTGATTGTGGCGTCTTCACATACCAAGGTTCTTGCCTCTTTAGGCAATGGGTCGAGGTCCCACCCCTTTGAATCCTTCTTTGGACGGTCCAGGATTTGAAATCCGAAGTATTGATACCGGGTCTCGTCACGGTGTTGGCGTGGTTCGTATCAACTTATGTGCGTATATTTTGTAGCAAGTGTTTTTGTGCACGTTTCTTGATGTGCATTCGTGTCCTCGTACTGTAGCACGTATTTTCATGATTGCTTTTGGAATCTAATTTTGACCATGTTCGATTCCGAATTTGGAAATTTGACATTAGACAGGAATTGTAGCCAGCTAAAATAGCTTTCTAATGCCGCCGGAACCAGTTGATTTGGAGTCACGATGAGAAAGTTATGCTCGACTTCGTGGACACTACCGAAGATGTTGAGGGATCCTCTCTTCTAATTTGATTTTATTTTCCTAATTGCAACTCTTTTCGTACTCTTTGATCATTTTTGCTTCATGGACACCTAATTATCAATTTGTACCTATTAGATACTAAATCCACCAATTAAAACAGAAATATAAATTAATCCATAAAAAAATCAACGTAAATGTAAACGTTAAGTGTTATTTCTACACGCCACTGTATCTTTTGTATTTAGTGTTTTTGCTATTGTTTGGTTATGCGTATTAAAGTCCTAGTGTTGTATTTTGTGTTTTTAAGAACGTTGTTGCGAATGCACTTTTGCGCATATTTTTTTACATGTACGTTTGTGCATGTCCATTTGAGCGAGTGTGTTTGTGCATGTTTGTTGATTTGTATTAATGTCCTAGGATTGTAGTTTGTGTTTTCATGATCCTTTTTGCGAATGCACTTTTGCGTGAGTACTTTTGTGCATGCTTTTGTACTTTTACTTATGTGCGTATATTTTGTAGCGAGTGTTTTTGTGCACGTTTCTTGATGTGCATTCGTGTCCTCGAACTGTAGCACGTATTTTCATGATCGCTTTTGGAATCCAATTTTGACCATGTTCGAGTCCGAGTTTGGAAATTTGACATTAGACAGGAATTGTAGTCAGTTAAAATATCTTTCTAATGCCGCCGGAACCACTTGATTTGGAGTCCGGATGAGAAAGTTATGCTCGACTTCGTGGACACTACCGAAGATGTTAAGGGATCCTCTCTTCTAATTTGATTTTATTTTCCTAATTGCATTTGTTTTCTTACTCTTTGATCATTTTTGCTTCATGGACACCTAATTATCAATTTTTACCTATAAGATACTAAATCCACCAATTAAAACGAAAATATAAATTAATCCATAAAAAAATCAACGTAAATGTAAACGTTGAGTGTTATTTCTACACGCCACTGTATCTTTTGTATTTATTGTTTTTGCTATTGTTTTATGCGTATTAAAGTCCTAGTGTTGTATTTCGTGTTTTTAAGAACGTTGTTGCGAATGCACTTTCGCGCGTACTTTTTTATATGTACGTTTGTGCATGTCCATTTGAGCGAGTGTGTTTGTGCATATATGTTGATTTGTATTAATGTCCTAGGATTGTAGTTTTTGTTTTCATGATCCTTTTTGCGAATGCACTTTTGCGTGAGTACTTTTGTGCAAGCTTTTGTACTTTTACTAATGTGCGTATATTTTGTAGCGAGTGTTTTTGTGCACGTTTCTTGATGTGCATTCGTGTCCTCGTACTGTAGCACGTATTTTCATGATCGCTTTTGGAATCCAATTTTGACCATGTTCGAGTCCGAGTTTGGAAATTTGACATTAGACAGGAATTATAGCCAGCTAAAATAGCTTTCTAATGCCGCCGGAACCACTTGATTTGGAGTCCGGATGAGAAAGTTATGCTCGACTTCGTGGACACTACCGAAGATGTTGAGGGATCCTCTCTTCTAATTTGATTTTATTTTCCTAATTGCATTTGTTTTCTTACTCTTTGATCATTTTTGCTTCATGGACACCTAATTATCAATTTTTACCTATAAGATACTAAATCCACCAATTAAAACGAAAATATAAATTAATCCATAAAAAAATCAACGTAAATGTAAACGTTAAGTGTTCTTTCTACACGCCACTGTATCTTTTGTATTTAGTGTTTTTGCTATTGTTTGGTTATGCGTATTAAAGTCCTAGTGTTGTATTTCGTGTTTTAAAGAACTTTGTTGCGAATGCACTTTTGCGCATATTTTTTTACATGTACGTTTGTGCATGTCCATTTGAGCGAGTGTGTTTGTGCATGTTTGTTGATTTGTATTAATGTCCTAGGATTGTAGTTTGTGTTTTCATGATCCTTTTTGCGAATGCACTTTTGCGTGAGTACTTTTGTGCATGCTTTTGTACTTTTACTTATGTGCGTATATTTTTTAGCGAGTGTTTTTGTGCACGTTTCTTGATGTGCATTCTTGTCCTCGTACTGTAGCACGTATTTTCATGATCGCTTTTGGAATCCAATTTTGACCATGTTCGAGTCCGAGTTTAGAAATTTGACATTAGACAGGAATTGTAGCCAGCTAAAATAGCTTTCTAATGCCGCCGGAACCACTTGATTTGGAGTCCGGATGAGAAAGTTATGCTCGACTTCGTGGACACTACCGAAGATGTTGAGGGATCCTCTCTTCTAATTTGATTTTATTTTCCTAATTGCAACTCTTTTCGTACTCTTTGATCATTTTTGCTTCATGGACACCTAATTATCAATTTGTACCTATTAGATACTAAATCCACCAATTAAAACAGAAATATAAATTAATCCATAAAAAAATCAACGTAAATGTAAACGTTGAGTGTTATTTCTACACGCCACTGTATCTTTTGTATTTAGTGTTTTTGCTATTGTTTGGTTATGCGTATTTAAGTCCTAGTGTTGTATTTCGTGTTTTTAAGAACATTGTTGCGAATGCACTTTTGCGCATATTTTTTTACATGTACGTTTGTGCATGTCCATTTGAGCGAGTGTGTTTGTGCATGTTTGTTGATTTGTATTAATGTCCTAGGATTGTACTTTGTGATTTCATGATCCTTTTTGCGAATGCACTTTTGTGTGAGTACTTTTGTGCATGCTTTTGTACTTTTACTTATGTGCGTATATTTTGTAGCGAGTGTTTTTGTTCACGTTTCTTGATGTGCATTCGTGTCCTCGTACTGTAGCACGTATTTTCATGATCGCTTTTGGAATCCAATGTTGACCATGTTCGATTCCGAATTTGGAAATTTGACATTAGACAGGAATTGTAGCCAGCTAAAATAGCTTTCTAATGCCGCCGGAACCAGTTGATTTGGAGTCCCGATGAGAAAGTTATGCTCGACTTCGTGGACACTACCGAAGATGTTGAGGGATCCTCTCTTCTAATTTGATTTTATTTTCCTAATTGCAACTCTTTTCGTACTCTTTGATCATTTTTGCTTCATGGACACCTAATTATCAATTTGTACCTATTAGATACTAAATCCACCAATTAAAACAGAAATATAAATTAATCCATAAAAAAATCAACGTAAATGTAAACGTTGAGTGTTATTTCTACACGCCACTGTATCTTTTGTATTTATTGTTTTTGCTATTGTTTTATGCGTATTAAAGTCCTAGTGTTGTATTTCGTGTTTTTAAGAACGTTGTTGCGAATGCACTTTTGCGCGTACTTTTTTACATGTACGTTTGTGCATGTCCATTTGAGCGAGTGTGTTTGTGCATATATGTTGATTTGTATTAATGTCCTAGGATTGTAGTTTGTGTTTTCATGATCCTTTTTGCGAATGCACTTTTGCGTGAGTACTTTTGTGCATGCTTTTGTACTTTTACTTATGTGCGTATATTTTGTAGCAAGTGTTTTTATGCACGTTTCTTGATGTGCATTCGTGTCCTCATACTGTAGCACGTATTTTCATGATCGCTTTTGGAATCCAATTTTGACCATGTTCGAGTCCGAATTTGGAAATTTGACATTGGACAGGAATTGTAGCCAGCTAAAATAGCTTTCTAATGCCGCCGGAACCAATTGATTTGGCATCCTGATGAGAAAGTTATGCTCGACTTCGTGGACACTACCGAGGATGTTGAGGGATCCTCTCTTCTAATTTGATTTTATTTTCCTAATTGCAACTCTTTTCGTACTCTTTGATCATTTTTGCTTCATGGACACCTAATTATCAATTTGTACCTATTAGATACTAAATCCACATATTAAAACAGAAATATAAATTAATCCATAAAAAAATCAACGTAAATGTAAACGTTAAGTGTTATTTCTACACGCCACTGTATCTTTTGTATTTAGTGTTTTTGCTATTGTTTATTTATGCGTATTAAAGTCCTAGTGTTGTATTTTGTGTTTTTAAGAACGTTGTTGCGAATGCACTTTCGCGCATATTTTTTTACATGTACGTTTGTGCATGTCCATTTGAGCGAGTGTGTTTGTGCATGTTTTTGATTTGTATTAATGTCCTAGGATTGTAGTTTCTGATTTCATGATCCCTTCTCCGAATGCAGTGAAGCGTGAGTACTTTTTGTGCATGCGTTGGTACTTTTTACTTATGTGCGTATATTTTGTAGCGAGTGTTTTTGTGCACGTTTTCTAGATGTGCATTCGTGTCCTCGTTTCTGTAGCACGTATTTTCATGATCGCTTTTGGAATCCAATTTTGACCATGTTCTATTCCGAATTTGGAAATTTGACATTAGACAGGAATTGTAGCCAGCTAAAATAGTCTTTCTAATGCCGCCGGAACCACTTGATTTGGAGTCCCGATGAGAAAGTTATGCTCGACTTCGTGGACACTACCGAAGATGTTGAGGGATCCTCTCTTCTAATTTGATTTTATTTTCCTAATTGCAACTCTTTTCGTACTCTTTGATCATTTTTGCTTCATGGACACCTAATTATCAATTTGTACCTATTAGATACTAAATCCACCAATTAAAACAGAAATATAAATTAATCCATAAAAAAATCAACGTAAATGTAAACGTTGAGTGTTATTTCTACACGCCACTGTATCTTTTGTATTTAGTGTTTTTGCTATTGTTTGGTTACGCGTATTAAAGTCCTAGTGTTGTATTTCGTGTTTTTAAGAACGTTGTTGCGAATGCACTTTTGCGTGTATTTTTTTACATGTACGTTTGTGCATGTCCATTTGAGCGAGTGTGTTTGTGCATGTTTGTTGATTTGTATTAATGTCCTAGGATTGTAGTTTCTGTTTTCATGATCCTTTTTGCGAATGCACTTTTGCGTGAGTACTTTTGTGCATGCTTTTGTACTTTTACGTATGTGCGTATATTTTGTAGCGAGTGTTTTTGTTCACGTTTCTTGATGTGCAAGTGTCCTCGTTCTGTAGCACGTATTTTCATGATCGCTTTTGGAATCCAATTTTGACCATGTTCGATTCCGAATTTGGAAATTTGACATTAGACAGGAATTGTAGCCAGCTAAAATAGCTTTCTAATGCCGCCGGAACCAGTTGATTTGGAGTCCCGATGAGAAAGTTATGCTCGACTTCGTGGACACTACCGAAGATGTTGAGGGATCCTCTCTTCTAATTTGATTTTATTTTCCTAATTGCAACTCTTTTCGTACTCTTTGATCATTTTTGCTTCATGGACACCTAATTATCAATTTGTACCTATTAGATACTAAATCCACCAATTAAAACAGAAATATAAATTAATCCATAAAAAAATCAACGTAAATGTAAACGTTGAGTGTTATTTCTACACGCCACTGTATCTTTTGTATTCAGTGTTTTTGCTATTGTTTGGTTATGCGTATTAAAGTCCTAGTGTTGTATTTCGTGTTTTTAAGAACGTTGTTGCGAATGCACTTTTGCGCGTACTTTTTTACATGTACGTTTGTGCATGTCCATTTGAGCGAGTGTGTTTGTGCATGTTTGTTGATTTGTATTAATGTCCTAGGATTGTAGTTTGTGTTTTCATGATCCTTTTTGCGAATGCACTTTTGCGTGAGTACTTTTGGTCATGCTTTTGTACTTTTACTTATGTGCGTATATTTTGTAGAGAGTGTTTTTGTGCACGTTTCTTGATGTGCATTCGTGTCCTCGAACTGTAGCACGTATTTTCATGATCGCTTTTGGAATACAATTTTGACCATGTTCGATTCCGAATTTGGAAATTTGACATTAGACAGGAATTGTAGCCAGCTAAAATAGCTTTCTAATGCCGCCGGAACCACTTGATTTGGAGTCACGATGAGAAAGTTATGCTCGACTTCGTGGACACTACCGAAGATGTTGAGGGATCCTCTCTTCTAATTTGATTTTATTTTCCTAATTGCAACTCTTTTCGTACTCTTTGATCATTTTTGCTTCATGGACACCTAATTATCAATTTGTACCTATTAGATACTAAATCCACCAATTAAAACAGAAATATAAATTAATCCATAAAAAAATCAACGTAAATGTAAACGTTGAGTGTTATTTCTACACGCCACTGTATCTTTTGTATTTAGTGTTTTTGCTATTGTTTGGTTATGCGTATTAAAGTCCTAGTGTTGTATTTCGTGTTTTTAAGAACATTGTTGCGAATGCACTTTTGCGCATATTTTTTTACATGTACGTTTGTGCATGTCCATTTGAGCGAGTGTGTTTGTGCATGTTTGTTGATTTGTATTAATGTCCTAGGATTGTACTTTGTGATTTCATGATCCTTTTTGCGAATGCACTTTTGTGTGAGTACTTTTGTGCATGCTTTTGTACTTTTACTTATGTGCGTATATTTTGTAGCGAGTGTTTTTGTTCACGTTTCTTGATGTGCATTCGTGTCCTCGTACTGTAGCACGTATTTTCATGATCGCTTTTGGAATCCAATGTTGACCATGTTCGATTCCGAATTTGGAAATTTGACATTAGACAGGAATTGTAGCCAGCTAAAATAGCTTTCTAATGCCGCCGGAACCAGTTGATTTGGAGTCCCGATGAGAAAGTTATGCTCGACTTCGTGGACACTACCGAAGATGTTGAGGGATCCTCTCTTCTAATTTGATTTTATTTTCCTAATTGCAACTCTTTTCGTACTCTTTGATCATTTTTGCTTCATGGACACCTAATTATCAATTTGTACCTATTAGATACTAAATCCACCAATTAAAACAGAAATATAAATTAATCCATAAAAAAATCAACGTAAATGTAAACGTTGAGTGTTATTTCTACACGCCACTGTATCTTTTGTATTTATTGTTTTTGCTATTGTTTTATGCGTATTAAAGTCCTAGTGTTGTATTTCGTGTTTTTAAGAACGTTGTTGCGAATGCACTTTTGCGCGTACTTTTTTACATGTACGTTTGTGCATGTCCATTTGAGCGAGTGTGTTTGTGCATATATGTTGATTTGTATTAATGTCCTAGGATTGTAGTTTGTGTTTTCATGATCCTTTTTGCGAATGCACTTTTGCGTGAGTACTTTTGTGCATGCTTTTGTACTTTTACTTATGTGCGTATATTTTGTAGCGAGTGTTTTTGTTCACGTTTCTTGATGTGCATTACTGTCCTCATACTGTAGCACGTATTTTCATGATCGCTTTTGGAATCCAATTTTGACCATGTTCGAGTCCGAATTTGGAAATTTGACATTGGACAGGAATTGTAGCCAGCTAAAATAGCTTTCTAATGCCGCCGGAACCAATTGATTTGGCGTCCTGATGAGAAAGTTATGCTCGACTTCGTGGACACTACCGAGGATGTTGAGGGATCCTCTCTTCTAATTTGATTTTATTTTCCTAATTGCAACTCTTTTCGTACTCTTTGATCATTTTTGCTTCATGGACACCTAATTATCAATTTTTACCTATTAGATACTAAATCCACCAATTAAAACAGAAATATAAATTAATCCATAAAAAAATCAACGTAAATGTAAACGAGTGTTATTTCTACACGCCACTGTATCTTTTGTATTTAGTGTTTTGGAAATTTGACATTAGACAGGAATTGTAGCCAGCTAAAATAGCTTTCTAATGCCGCCGGAACCACTTGATTTGGAGTCCCGATGAGAAAGTTATTCTCGACTTCGTGGACACTACCGAAGATGTTGAGGGATCCTCTCTTCTAATTTGATTTTATTTTCCTAATTGCAATTCTTTTCGTACTCTTTGATCATTTGTGCTTCATGGACACCTAATTATCAATTTGTACCTATTAGATACTAAATCCACCAATTAAAACAGAAATATAAATTAATCCATAAAAAAATCAACATAAATGTAAACGTTAAGTGTTATTTCTACACCCCACTGTATCTTTTGTATTTAGTGTTTTTGCTATTGTTTGGTTATGCGTATTAAAGTCCTAGTGCTGTATTTCGTGTTTTTAAGAACGTTGTTGCGAATGACTTTTGCGCATATTTTTTTACATGTACGTTTGTGCATGTCCATTTGAGCGAGTGTGTTTGTGCATGTTTGTTGATTTGTATTAATGTCCTAGGATTGTAGTTTGTGTTTTCATGATCCTTTTTGCGAATGCACTTTTGCGTGAGTACTTTTGTGCATGCTTTTGTACTTTTACTTATGTGCGTATATTTTGTAGCGAGTGTTTTTGTTCACGTTTCTTGATGTGCATTCGTGTCCTCGTTCTGTAGCACGTATTTTCATGATCGCTTTTGGAATCCAATTTTGACCATGTTCGATTCCGAATTTGGAAATTTGACATTAGACAGGAATTGTAGCAAGCTAAAATAGGTTTCTAATGCCGCCGGAACCACTTGATTTGGAGTCACGATGAGAAAGTTATGCTCGACTTCGTGGACACTACCGAAGATGTTGAGGGATCCTCTCTTCTAATTGGATTTTATTTTCCTAATTGCAATTCTTTTCGTACTCTTTGATCATTTTTGCTTCATGGACACCTAATTATCAATTTGTAACTATTAGATACTAAATCTGCCAATTAAAACAGAAATATAAATTAATCCATAAAAAATCAACATAAATGTAAACGTTAAGTGTTATTTCTACACGCCACTGTATCTTTTGTATTTAGTGTTTTTGCTATTGTTTGGTTATGCGTATTAAAGTCCTAGTGCTGTATTTCGTGTTTTTAAGAACGTTGTTGCGAATGACTTTTGCGCATATTTTTTTACATGTACGTTTGTGCATGTCCATTTGAGCGAGTGTGTTTGTGCATGTTTGTTGATTTGTATTAATGTCCTAGGATTGTAGTTTGTGATTTCATGATCCTTTTTGCGAATGCACTTTTGCGTGAGTACTTTTGTGCATGCTTTTGTACTTTTACTTATGTGCGTATATTTTGTAGCGAGTGTTTTTGTTCACGTTTCTTGATGTGCATTCGTGTCCTCGTTCTGTAGCACGTATTTTCATGATCGCTTTTGGAATCCAATTTTGACCATGTTCGATTCCGAATTTGGAAATTTGACATTAGACAGGAATTGTAGCCAGCTAAAATAGCTTTCTAATGCCGCCGGAACCAGTTGATTTGGAGTCCCGATGAGAAAGTTATGCTCGACTTCGTGGACACTACCGAAGATGTTGAGGGATCCTCTCTTCTAATTTGATTTTATTTTCCTAATTGCAACTCTTTTCGTACTCTTTGATCATTTTTGCTTCATGGACACCTAATTATCAATTTGTACCTATTAGATACTAAATCCACCAATTAAAACAGAAATATAAATTAATCCATAAAAAAATCAACGTAAATGTAAACGTTAAGTGTTATTTCTACACGCCACTGTATCTTTTGTATTTAGTGTTTTTGCTATTGTTTGGTTATGCGTATTAAAGTCCTAGTGTTGTATTTCGTGTTTTTAAGAACGTTGTTGCGAATGCACTTTATCGCGTACTTTTTTACATGTACGTTTGTGCATGTCCATTTGAGCGAGTGTGTTTGTGCATGTTTGTTGATTTGTATTAATGTCCTAGGATTGTAGTTTGTGTTTTCATGATCCTTTTTTGCGAATGCACTTTTGCGTGAGTACTTTTGTGCAAGCTTTTGTACTTTTACTTATGTGCGTATATTTTGTAGCGAGTGTTTTTGTGCACGTTTCTTGATGTGCATTCGTGTCCTCGTTCTGTAGCACGTATTTTCATGATCGCTTTTGGAATCCAATTTTGACCATGTTCGATTCCGAATTTGGAAATTTGACATTAGACAGGAATTGTAGCCAGCTAAAATAGCTTTCTAATGCCGCCGGAACCACTTGATTTGGAGTCCGGATGAGAAAGTTATGCTCGACTTCGTGGACACTACCGAAGATGTTGAGGGAGCTCTCTTCTAATTTGATTTTATTTTCCTAATTGCATTTGTTTTCTTACTCTTTGATCATTTTTGCTTCATGGACACCTAATTATCATCTTTTTACCTATAAGATACTAAATCCACCAATTAAAACGAAAATATAAATTAATCCATAAAAAAATCAACGTAAATGTAAACGTTAAGTGTTCTTTCTACACGCCACTGTATCTTTTGTATTTACTGTTTTTGCTATTGTTTGGTTATGCGTATTAAAGTCCTAGTGTTGTATTTCGTGTTTTAAAGAACTTTGTTGCGAATGCACTTTTGCGCATATTTTTTTACATGTACGTTTGTGCATGTCCATTTGAGCGAGTGTGTTTGTGCATGTTTGTTGATTTGTATTAATGTCCTAGGATTGTAGTTTGTGTTTTCATGATCCTTTTTGCGAATGCACTTTTTGCGTGAGTACTTTTGTGCATGCTTTTGTACTTTTACTTATGTGCGTATATTTTGTAGCGAGTGTTTTTGTGCACGTTTCTTGATGTGCATTCGTGTCCTCGTACTGTAGCACGTATTTTCATGATCGCTTTGAAATCCAATTTTGACCATGTTCGAGTCCGAGTTTGGAAATTTGACATTAGACAGGAATTGTAGCCAGCTAAAATAGCTTTCTAATGCACGCCAGGAACCACTTCGATATTGGAGTCCAGGATGAGAAAGTTATGCTCGACTTCGTGGACACTACCGAAGATGTTGAGGGATCCTCTCTTCTAATTTGATTTTATTTTCCTAACTTGCATTTGTTTTCTTACTCTCTGATCATTTTTGCTTCATGG
>NW_012193618.1:0-22727 GCF_000504015.1 Erythranthe guttata
TAGTCAACTATAGTCACATGTAGTTATGTTCATTCTTGTTACTACATGTGACTATATACGACTAGGCAATTTTCATCTTATAAATGCAGTAAAAATATACAAAAAAAAAAAAAAAATATCTCCCACTACTGTTCTACTCCGCCACCCAACTCAAGGAAAACAATTCATCAAACAATTCATTTTATTATATGAAAAAATACAAAAAGAACATTGGTTTTTTTTGTTTTTTTGATAAATTTACCTTAGTGAAATCGACTACAAATGACTATAGTATACTACAAATTCTATAGTCATGTATAGTTATATGTAGCCATGACTACATATGACTGCATATGACTACATATAGTATACTACAAATTATATAGTCACGTGTAGTTATATGTAGCCTGAACCAAATCACTCATCTAAGTAACCACTACTGATTAAGTTTCTACTACAGACAAACAAAGCTCTTACATTTGAGGTAATTCGAATCATTTTCAAATAAATACAAAAAAATAAATTACATATGAATGATAACAAAAATGAACAAGATAAGAATCAAACAAAATAAATAATCAAATTAATGCAACGATTTTTTTTCTAATATTAATTGTTCACAGATCTTGAAAAACATGGTAGATCTCTGTTTTTTTTATAAGAAATAATAGATCTGATTTGAGCCATCCCTAAAAAAAAAAAAACCTAAAACAATAACGTAGAAACCATTTCTTCAAACGGAACTACAAAGAGATTTAAAACGAATTTAAAACAAACAAACCCTCATCCATCGTGTTTTTGGCATCACCGATTATATTCGATTTGGACCGGTGATTGAAGGCGGTGATTGGCGTCGAGCAGGCGAAAGTGGCGGCGGCGCAAGGCTGTGGGAGGAGCAGCGGCGGCGGCGCAAGGCTGTGGGAGAGCAACGTCGGCGGCGCAATGAGGTGAGAGGAAACAACGGCGATGGGCGGCGCAAGACGGTGGGAGTAGAGGTGGCCGCAGAGAGTTGTGTGCCGCAGAGAGAGATATTGAGTTAGAGAGAGAAAGAAGAAAGATAGAGGAAAAAGGAGAGAGAAAGAAGAGTTAGAGAGAAAGTGAGTTAGAGAGAGAAAGAAGAAAGAGAGAAGGAGAAAGAATGAAAAACGGCTGATAGAGTTTGTGGAAAGAGAAAAGGTAGGTTAGGGTTTGAATTGTAATTAAAAGGGTAAATGAGGTATTTCAAAATGTCCAGGGGGGTCTGTCAAATTAAGATTAGAATTTGGGTTTTTGACTAGGAAAGAAATATCCATAGAACCTATTCATATATATTTTCAAAATTAGGGGTTATCCCACATTTTCCCTTTTTATTATCATTTATTTACCTATATTTATTTTGATTTATTTTTTGTTATTATTCGTCTGTGCAACGCAAGGGAAAAAAAGTATTAGTTAGACTAACAATAACTTAATGCATCATTAATTTTTCCCTCTCGTGTAATATCCACCTAAAATTAAATTGTAGACTAAGGGCTCGTTCGGTTACCTATATTGGATTAGATTGTATTACGTGAGATTGGATTAACTCCCTATTGACTAATTAATTATTTAGTTAGTAGCATGTTCGGTTTCATAGATTAGATTTTCTATTAAATTTGTTAAAATCAGTTATTATATATGAATTGTCTATAAAACCACTTAGTTTACAATAATAAAATATGATTTTAAGGATAAAATTGTATTTTTCCTTTTTAGTCACCTCCTATAAAATTAATCTCGGGGGTGCTACTAATTTAATGAAATAATAGCATTTAATAGCGAGCTTTGATTTTAGTAGCGGGTTTGAAAAAGTGTGAATATTGCCAACAGAACATGTTATTAGTCCCTACTATTTAATCAGTAGAACCTTATAGCGGTAACCGAACGAGCACTAAGTGTCATTACTAATTATATTAATAGTGATATTTTATTGCAGACTTTAAACGTAGGTTGAATCACTATTCACTTCAGATCTCATCATACATTTATTTTACCAGTGAATAATATAAAGTGAATTATTAGTCAATTATACATGTCATTAGCAACAAAGCACTAACTTCAGTGACACATAAAATAAGTAAACTGCAAAAACTACCCCTGTATAATCTCCAAATAGCAAAAAATTCCCATGTAATAAATAAACTAGCAAAAATCGCCCTGTGAAATTTAGTTGACTTTCGTGTGGCTAACTCGCGGAATGCGCGACTGATAGTTGGTTTTTAGACGTAAAATAACGAAATTGACCCTCAAAATGTATATTTATCATAGGGTTTTTTTTGCACTTTGGAGATTACACATTTGGAGATTACACAGATGTAATTTTTGACGTTTACTCTCTAATAAAATCATAAGCTTTGACTGTATGATTATATGATTTTATACTCCAAGTGCCCTACTAATTAATTAATTCTGTCTGATTATATGATTTTCCACGAACATGTCACACTCACATGTGCTTTCCTTAAAAAAAAAAAAAAAAAAAAAAAAAAAGTCAGCACATTGGTATATGGTTTAGGTGGGGGAGATTCTGAGTTATTAAACATATCAATTATGTCAATATTTTCATCTGTTTAGTGGATGCTGGCGGCGGAAGATGCGGATCATAGTGTATTTTAATCTCAAATTAAATAACATAACATGTAGTTTGTTCAGAAAAAGACAAAATAATAATAAAAAAAAATGAATATGATGCAAAGATGAAAATTGTGATGAATAGAGTGGTATGGTAGTATTAGTATTAGTGTTTCTTTTGTGGTTTTTTTTTTTGGGGAGAGGTATAGTTACATTCTCAGTTTCCGAAGAATGGATTTGCTCGAGAATCCGGAACTCTGTCATACGTTGCGGCGTCTGAACTCGAAAATATTCAAGAAATTCTATACTTTCATGTGGAACGGAAGCCATGTATCCGCCGTCGTTCGCTACTTGCAGCGATCGCGTTCGTCTGGCGACATCTCCATCAAGCTGCTAGAGAGCCTCGAGGCTTCAAGAAACACCTCTCGTTTTCCCGGGATGGTCCTCTCTTTCACTGAAAATCTCGGGGGTTTCTTCAGAGTTCCAGAAGTGGTGGACTTGTGTGCCGATTGCAGTAATTACAGGCCTAACGAACTTCTCGCCAGCTTTCTCGACTTTCTCCTCGATACAGTGGAGGAAATAGTGAAGTGCCATTCAGATTTGACCGATCCACTCGAGGACGAAATCGGTATTATGCAGGAACAGCTTACGTTTCTCGCCGCCATTCTAGGCGATACGCCCTTTACCTGCACCGAGATCGAGAGAACCAACAACAATGTCTTGAAACAAGTAATGGATGTGGCCAACGACGCGGCAAGGTTCTTGCATCTGTACTTCTTCACGAACGAATCGCATCTGAGCAGGGTCGATCTTTCGCTTACTGAACTGCTCAAGATGTTTCAGCGCGTGGAAGCGAAGATCAAAGAGCATTGTTCCCTCGGAGTTCCACTCTTGCCGAGTTCTACGGCTCCGACCGCTGACGTGGATTCTCTTTTCGTAGTGAATTCTCTAGTCAATGGCCTGAAAGAACTACTCATGAGTCGGGATGGTGGTCCGATTGCTGATGCGTGCAACGGAATAGTGACGACTCTGCTCGAGGAGCTAATGCTCGTGAGTTCATTGCTTGAAGTTTTCAAGGAGGAGCAGCAGCCGCCGCCTTACGCGGAGCCTGTATTGTGGATTATAGACTCGGCATATGAAGCTGAATACCTAATCAACACATTTGTCGTCGGAGATATTCCTGTATGGTATCTCACCCTCAGGCTCCCTCATGTTATCCAGAAGATTAAGCTGATCGGGTTCGGACTCGAAGAAATCAAGGAGAATTGCAACAATGTCAAATATCTTATCGACTCGTTCGGGGTTGGAGATGTTCCCGTGTGGTATCTCAAACCTAGGCTTTCGAACGTTATCGATAATATTAAGGTAGTAGGACCGGAAGAGATCAAGGTCAACGCATCCATCGATGATGGCATTGTTGTGGGAATCGAGGACGAGGCAACGATAATTGTTGATCAACTTACGGGAGGAGTGAGACAGCTAATGGTTATATCCATCTCCGGGATGCCTGGAATTGGTAAGACGACTCTCGCGAAGAAACTGTACGACGGACCAGCTGCGCTGTACCGATTCGATCGCCGTGCCTGGATTGTTGTCTCCGAGAAGTATCAGAGGAGACGTCTGCTGGCCGATATCCTGCAGTCGATATGTGACCTTGACCGTGATAGAATGTCGAGCATGGATGCCGAGAGTTTAGGCGTAGAGATACACAAAACCTTGAAGGGGAGGAGATACCTTATCATGATGGATGATGTATGGGCCTCGGCTGTGTTGGATGACGTGGGAAGGTATCTCCCGGACGATGGAAACGAAAGCAGAATACTAATCACCAGCCGGCTTAAAGACGTGGCGCCACCGGGTAGTACCGTTCGCACTCTCCCTTTTCTGTCGCACGAGCAGTGCTGGGATTTACTCAAGCGGAAATTGTTCCGGGGCGGAGATCCTCCTCCGCAAGATTTAGTAGACGTCGGGTAGAAAATCGCAGCGCTTTGCCAAGGACTACCGCTCGCGGTCGTTGTGATAGCTGCGGTTCTTGCAAACATGGGGAACCGCAAGGGGTTGTGGGATGAGGTTGCGGGAAATCTGAGTTTTAAAATTTCTACAGACTCTAGTATGTGTATGAAGATACTGGAACTGAGCTACGAGCACTTGCCAGCTCATTTGAAACCGTGCTTTCTTTATTTCGGAGCGTTCCCGGAAGATAGCGAAATTCCTGTCGGCAAGTTGACGTCGCTCTGGATAGCGGAAGGATTTGTACTCGAACAAGGTCAGAAGAGCGCGCAGGATGTAGCGGAAGGATATCTGACGGACCTAGTCGACCGCAGCCTTGTACTAATAGCCAAAAGTCGATCGGGTGGAGGAGTCAGAGCTTGTAGTATTCACGATCTTCTGCGCGAATTGTGCTTGAGAAAAGCTAAACAAGAGAACTTTATGAATGTAATCAAAGAGTAAGCTATCTCTGCTCCTTATGTTTATTTACTTTTTTTTTTTTCGTTTTTGTAATGCTAGTGCTAATGCTAATGCTGCTGCCTGCTGCTGTGATGATTTCTACAGTCGATTTTCAGTGTACGAGAGGAACCATCGCGTGTGTATCCCACCTGAATCCATCGATGTTGAATCGAGACCTTTCGGCCTGCACATCCGCTCTTGGCTGGGCCACTGGCCAGGTATCTCGTTCATTTATTCAAGAATGAAACTTCTACGGGTCTTGGATTTGTCAGCGAAAAATGATCCGATCAATGTAAGTGGTATCGAGCAGCTGGTTCACTTGAGGTACTTGGCAGTTAGAGTTACCGAAGACCACATACCACCATCGATAGGCCGCCTTGAGAACCTTGAATTTCTTCTTCTCTACGGTCCCGGAAGTGTCGAGATTACGGAGGATTTCCTAAATTTGGTGAAATTGAGACATCTGCACATTGCAGAGCACGCCACATTCGGCGAATCTTGCCATAGACGAGCGGCACTTGTGGAGAAGAGCTTTCGAATGGATAGCCTCGAAAGCGTTTCCGATCTTTGGATTATTCATGAAGACGACGAGAAAGTATTGAGATGCTTCTTACCCCGTGTTCGCAGACTCAAGTGCGCAACCAAGCCGTTATGGGACTCGTCGGAGAAGTGCCATCGTTATGTCGCGTTGGATGATTGCCTTACGATGCTTGAATCGCTTAACATATCTTACTTAGGCGGTGAGTACTTGAAGTTGCCGGACACTCTTAATCTCCCATCCAGCCTAAAGAAACTGACTCTGCACGACTTCAAATTGTCTCGGGACGAGATGTCGATGATAGGAAGACTGCCGAAGCTCGAGGCTCTAAAGCTGCTCTACACCGTGTTTGACGGAAAAGAATGGAAGACCAACGACGACGAGTTCCGGGAGCTCAAATTCTTGAAACTCGATGCTCTGAAGATCCGCAGATGGAACACATCTGACGATCATTTTCCAAGGCTTCAACGACTCGTTATGCACAAGTGCTGGAAACTAAAGAAGTTTCCTCGTAGCTTGGGGGATATTCCGACGTTGCAGGTCGTTGACATACATTCGTGCAGCAAATCTGTCGCAAATTCGGCATTGGATGTTCAGAGGGAACAACTGGAATACGGAAATGATGAGCTTAAGATCATCATTTCGGGCTCTTTATGGTAAACATAGCAGCAGCAGCAGCAGCAGCAGCAGCAGCAGCAGCAGCAGCAGCAGCAGCAGCAGCAGCAGCAGCAGCAGCAACAGCAGCAGCAGCAGCAGCAACAGCAGCGTGTGTTTGGTTTACATGCAATGCAAGTTAAAAGCTTGAACCACTAGTTAATGCTTAAGGCTGCATGCAAACTGAACAAAGTTTCTTTTTAGCTTTTTTGCATGAATCATTGACTTTTTTATATTTTATATCTATCGATCTAAAGCTGATAAATGGATAATCATTCTACAAAAAGCATAGCAGTAGTAAAATATATATTCTGCTTTTACATCTATTCAATCAAGTGAATTCAAGATAGGAGAGAGAGAGAGAGAGAGAGAGAGAGAGAGAGAGAGAGAGAGAGAGAGAGAGAGAGAGAGAGAGAAAATCATTCAATCAAAAATCCAAAATATGTTGCCACGTATGTATGTTTTCAACAAACAAAAAAAACCCAAAACAGGGGAGGGGGGCCACATGAAAATTTTGAACCCAAGTGGCAAGTATGTAATATGTATGTTTTCAACCTAAGTGGCACGTGTGTGATATGTACGTGTGTTTATTTCCTAGGAGAGAATTATTACAAGAATTGCTATTATATACTAGTAATACTCTAAAACTTGGTAAGTAACCAATTCCTCTCCGTTAGATAACCAGGGATCACCCTAGCAAAATCAATAAATTCAGACATCATATGTATTGAGCAGTAAAATATTGCCAATCTTTCTCTCATGGAAGGCATATGTCAACCACTAAGAGAAAAGTAACCCCATCTCAAATCCTCTCTCCAAGTATGATTTAATACTGAGGATGAAGCCGATCAATGAGAGAGAAGGGGCTACCACATGTAGCCATGAAGCTCCACTTGTTGTTTACCACCAATAGTAGGATCACGTCACGGACCAACAGTACACAAGTAATGCCAATCTGAAATTTAATTAAAAAAATAATTAGTTAATTAAAATAAGTATATCATAATGCTGAAGCACGGGATATATCAGCTCAGTTAATGCTGTATGTATCAACTATATCAGACATGCTTGATAAAGAGCGTCGTACGCCCAAGCATAATACATAATTTGAGGCTCGAATTTCGCTCGGGAAATACCTGATCGACTAATAGACATGCTTGATAAAGAGTGCAAGTATATTTACAAAGAATAACAGAATTTGAGGTGCAGATTTAGCTCGGGAAATAGCTGAGTTAAGTCCTTGTCAACTAACAGAGACATGCCTTGATGAAGAGTGTAAGTGCAAGCATAAGACATCAAGTATCTTCAGAAAGAATAACTTAATTTGAGGTTCGAACTTAGCTCGGGAAATAGCTGATTGAAGGCTTGTCAACACAGTGTGTAAGTGCATGCATACAACGAGTATTTCTAATAAGGAATAACATAATTCGAGGCTCGAACTAATTAGCTCGGGAAATAGCTGAGTGAAGGCCTTGTCAACTAATAAGGAATAACATACAGAGTGTAACGAACTATGAATCTGACGGAGAACAGCTAGGGTTGGAGCTATGAAGGCGGCTGTGAAGAAAAAAGGGGTTTTAACATATTGCAAAATCTTTACTGTCCTAATTCGAAAGAAATTTGAGCTCAGGGGTGTTTAACAAATTACCCCTTATATATATTGTTGGGAATCGGACACGTGTACGCAGCGGAAAACAAAAAATTTATGCGATTTAAACAAATTTAAAACACATAAACACACGCCCGATAATTGAAATCAATTAATTGCGTACCTTTGCGCTTCCAGTGAAATTAAAAAACAACATACAGGCTTAATTACTTAATCGAAATTAAATCAACTAGCATGCTCGCGTTTAAATCAAATAACATGCTCGTAGTAAATAAACAATTTCATGTAGTCACATAAAATCATACAATTATATTACATAAACGAACATGCATATTATAATTTAAACGTAACCGAATCTAACGACGATGGATTCGAAAGTTTACCTCTTGAAGCGTGAGGTAGACGTACTAAGCAAAGCTAGATTGCCACAGAAACCAATCCGTGCAATCCGGGGCAGCAACGGCGAAACGGCAGCAGCGGCTAGGCGAGCTACGGCGGCGCGTGTGGCTCACGTGCTGTCTTCGGGCGGCGCGTGTTCTCTTTGGGGGACGTGAAATCACTACAAACTTGTGAATCTTGCCTTAAAGGAAAAATGACCAAGTCACCCTACAAAGGGAAAATGGAACGAGCCGAGGGTCTTTTGGATTTGATGCATACAGACGTATGTGGTCCACTAAGTGTGAGTGCGAAGGGTGGATACAACTACTTCGCTACCTTTACCGACGATTATTCTAGGTATGGGTATGTGTACTTGATGAAGTACAAGTCTGAAACATTTGAAAGGTTCAAAGATTTTAGACATGAAGTAGAGAAGCAACTCGGACGAAGTATTAAGAAGCTGCGATCCGGTCGTGGTGGAGAATACTTGAGCATTGAGTTCATTGACTATCTAAAAGAAAATGGGATACAATCTCAATGGACTCCGCCTGGAACTCCTCAACTTAATGGAGTTTCCGAACGTCGGAATAGAACCTTATTAGATATGGTTCGACCAATGATGGGGTTCACGAACTTATCGGCATACTTGTGGGGTCATGCACTTCGCACTGCTGCGTATTTGCTGAATAGAGTTAACACCAAAGCAGTTAAATCCACACCTTATGAACTTTGGCATTCCCGGAAACCCAACTACAAACATATTAGGATATGGGGTTGTCCCGCTTATGTGAAGCGATTAGTGGGAGACAAGTTGGATAGTAAATCCGACTTATGCTATTTTGTGGGATATCCCGAAGACTCAATGGGATACGAATTCTATTATGTCAAGGAAGCAAAGACGTTTGTTTCGAGAAATGCCACCTTTTTGGAAAGGGAGTTTCTATCCGATAAAAAAGGCAGCATGATAGAACTTGAAGTAGTTCAAGAACCACAAAGTGAAGTTCAAACGCAAGAACAAGTAATCGAACCAATACAACAAACCACTAATATACCTCCTGAACCTACGGTACGTAGATCCGAAAGAGTTTGGAAAATGCCGGATAGGTTATTCCTCCTCGAGAATGATGAAGATCATGTTGATCTTGGACAAGATCCAAGAACATACAATGAGGCCGTATCGGATGCGGACATGGGACATTGGCTAACTGCCATGAAATCCGAGATGGACTCCATGTACTCCAACAAGGTGTGGACCTTGGTAGATCCACCTAAGGGAATTGTTCCTATAGGCTGCAAGTGGATCTATAAGAAGAAAATTGGAGTGGATGGAAAGGTATCGACCTATAAAGCTAGATTGGTAGCGAAAGGATACACTCAAAGGCAAGGTGTTGACTATGAGGAAAATTTTTCGCCAGTCGCGATGCTGAAGTCCATTAGGATTTTGCTGGCCATAGGTGCATGGTACGACTACGAGATATGGCAAATGGATGTGAAGACCGCCTTCCTTAATGGAGATATTGAGGAAGAAATTTACATGGCGCAGCCGGAAGGCTTCATATCTTCTGGAAGTGAGCAAAAGGTTTGCAAGCTCCAGCGATCCATTTATGGATTGAAACAAGCATCCCGTAGTTTGAACATTAGGTTCGACTCAACTATCAAAGAGTTTGATTTTGAGAAGAATCCGGAGGAACCTTGTGTATACAAGAAGGTTAGTGAGAGGGCAGTGATATTTTTAGTGCTTTACGTTGATGACATTCTACTCATTGGGAATGACGTAGGAATGTTGCAACAAACGAAAGCATGGTTGTCCACACGTTTCTCAATGAAGGATTTGGGAGAAGCATCCTATGTATTAGGAATACGCATCTATAGAGATAGATCAAGAAAGATGCTTGGATTATCCCAAAGCCTGTACATAGACACCGTTATGAAACGGTTTAGCATGGAAGAATCCAAGAAGGGATTCTTGCCAATGTCCCATGGGGTTCGTCTCTCGAAATCTATGTGTCCTCAAACACCTAGTGAAATCGAGGAGATGAAAATGACGCCTTATGCTTCTGCCATAGGAAGCATAACGTATGGCATGCTATGTACGAGACCCGATATTGCATATGCTGTGAGTGTCACAAGCAGATATCAGTCTAACCCCGACCCGGCTCACTGGAAAGCCGTGAAAGATATCCTCAAGTACTTACGAAGGACTAAGGATATATTTTTGGTCTATGGGGGTACCGAGTTGAAATTAGAGGGTTTTACCGACTCTAGTTTTCAATCGGATGTGGACGACTCAAAGTCGAATTCGGGATTTATATTCACGCTTAATGGTGGTGCCGTGTGTTGGAAGAGTTCCAAGCAGAGCACGACGGCTGATTCCACTACCGAAGAATACATTGCAGCATCCGAAGCCGCAAAAGAAGGGACTTGTATAAGGAAGTTCATCCAAGAGTTGGGTGTCATTCCTAATGCTAGCGATCCAGTTTCGTTGTACTGTGATAACACCGGAGCCGTGGCACAAGCTAAAGAGCCGCGATCTCATCAGAAGTCGAAGCATATTCTGAGGAAGTATCATGTGATCCGAGAGATCATTGATAGAGGTGAAGTTAAAGTAGAACGAGTCACCTCGGAAGAGAACGTTGCAGACCCCTTCACGAAGCCTTTACCGAAATCGGTCCATGAGAAACATCGAGAGTCGAAGGGATTACGATTCATGGTTAGTTGGCTTTAGGTCAAGTGGGAGATTGTTAGAGTAGGTGACCAACAAGCCAACATGTGGCTGTGGTCTTTCGTATTTATTATTGTAATAAACGAACCTTTATTCGTATTAATGATAAAACACATTGGCATTCTATATCTTTGTCCCTTTGTCACAAGCATAGATATAGTCCTTACAATTATTACAAGTACTAGTAATTGATCGTTAGGATCGTGAGATATTTACTTAAATATTATAACTGTTAAACGTGTTCCTAGTCGAAGGGTTACGCCACCAATGAGGATATCGGCCTTTCCAATTAAGAGACTAGCACTTAGTGTATGTGTACTGCATCTCATCAGTAAACGGTATTGTGATATCGGCATGCATAAGTGGGTGCTCGTAAGTTGACAAGTTCACTGAACTCCCTCACCCTAGAAATCTCGAAGTGGTTCCCAATAATCGAGTAGAGATATCTATGGTATAGTTGTACACCATTAGTCCTTATGACCTAGACATCACCGTGACTTCACTAGAGGACCAGCTGTATCATGACCTGTCCCTGAGTTCCACCGAGGACCATCCCAAGGGCCAGTGTTCGTGCAGTCCGAAATCTAGTGGGAGGTCTGTGCATTGTAGTCGGGGATTCGATCGCTAGAATAGTCTTGGATGTCCTGTGTGTTCTGATAGTTTGTAATCATTCTAAGTCTCTGGCCAAAGCTGACTAAGTGATGATTAGAGAATTCGATTCTCTAAGTCATGCACGTAACGATTACAACACTTAGAACGATCGCACCGTCATTGAACAAATAAAGAGGTCTCGATGAACCAATGCCTCTAGTTCAATCGGGACATATGAATCGAAGGGACCGTACTGTACGTTAACTATATCTGAAGGTTCTTGCAGGCATTTCATTTGTATCTAGGGAATCATGACGCGTAGTTGCTAGACGTCAATGTTGATTCGTTGGGTGATTAAGGTGAAACGAGCTTCATCTTAATCGTAACTCTAAGGGACGCGTTTTGACCACAAAGGGTTGTGGGTCCACGGCTAGCTTACACCTGAACCATCGAGGGTCACACTGCTCGTGCGCATTAGATCTTTGAATAAACGGTCAGAGATAAAATGGTTTATCTTTGCATGATTGGAAGTCAATATGATTGGGTCCAACATTCGTAATTTGGAATTATGAATGAGAATAAGAAAAGGAAAAGAATAGGCAAACGTATTAGTGAACTTTCTAAATCGGGAAGTTTCCAAATTTAGAAAGTGCACTGAATTAGGGTTTCCACTTTTGGAAAGTTGGAAATCGAGAGTTGGCACTCGTAATGACGAGGACATTATAATGATTCCGAAAATGTAATCGTTACAATTTTTCGATCATTGAATTGAGAGAGACGGGCAAGTAAAAGAACTAACGAACTTAAGCTGTTGGGCCCAGTCCAACTTAAGCCCGCTAGGGTTTTATGCAAGACACTATAAATAATTGATTTATAGGTCTTACACACAACACACAACAAAAACCCTAACCCTAGCCGTCCCTCTCTCTTTCGGCCACTTTCCACCGCGGCCACCCGCGCCGCCGTCGCCGGAAATTGCCGGGATCGGCCATCCGTTGGCCGATCATTTTCGGTATTCCTTTCCTTATTTCTTTTCTTCCGTTTTTCTAACTATTACGTGTCTAGTGCCACGTGTTGAGTAGATCGAAGTATACAAGGTGAAATTCGAGAGGAGGAAGATCGAAGATCGAAGAATCGAGGAGTAGCACACGAGCCGAAGCCGCACGCATCCCCACGCGCCGCCCGAAGACCGCGCGTGAGTCACACGCGCCGCCGTGGCTCGTCTTGCCGCTGCTGCCGCTCCACCGCTGCTGCCCCGGATTGTACGGATTGGTTTCCGTAGCAATCTTGTTTTGCTTAGTGCGCCTACCTCACGCTTCAAGAGGTAAACTCACGAATTCATTGTTCCTTGATTCGTTTATGTTTAAATAGAATGTTTATGTTCGTTCTTGTATGATTTTTTGTGAATACATGGAATTATTTATTTATCGCGAGCATTAATATTTGATTTAAACGTGAGCATGCTAATTGATTTAAATTCGGTTGAATTATTAAGCATGAATGTTGTTTTTAAATTTCGCTGGAAGCGCAAAGGTACGCAATTAATTGTTTCAATTATCGGGCATGTGTTTATGTGTGTTTAAAGTTGTTTAAATCGCATAATTTTTTTGTTTTCCGCTGCGTACACGTGTCCGATTCCCAACAGTAGACACGTAATAGTTAGAAAAATGGAAGAATAGAAAGAAGGAAAGAATTACCAAAAGGGATCGGCCAAAGGGGTGGTCGATTCCGGCGAGTTTGCGGCGGCGACGGCAGTGGTGGCCGCGGGAGAAGATGGCCGAGAGAGAGAGGGAGCGGCTAGGGTTAGGGTTTCGTGTGTCGTCTTTGTGCAAGACCTATAAATCAAGTATTTATAGTGTCTTGCATAAAACCCTAACGGACTTAAATTGGACCGGGCCCGACAGCTTAAGTTCGTTGGTTCTTTTACTCGCTCGCAGGGCCCGGTCCTATGAATTTGGGGGCCCTAAGCAAGATTGAAAAATGGGGCCTTTTGTAGTTCCAATTTTAGTAAGTTTTTTTTTTCGCCGAACATTAAGATTAATACAACTCGTCCATCGTTAATTTTATTTTGCAAGTTTTTATTAAACTACCAAAACAAAAATAAGGTACTACTAACAAATTACATTATCCCTAAAAAAATTACATTTAGTGAAGAAATAAATATAGGCCGAGAATAACTTCAGTAAGCGAAAAAAGAGTTTCGAATAAAAATAAATACATTATAATGAAGGAGGATAAAACTCATAAACATTCAATAAAAAAAGTCACTTATATATTACCCTTCTAGCATTTTTTTGAAGCAAAATCATTAATAACACTCGAATAATCGATCTTCCTCACGATATCCTTCTCAATAGACAACATAGCTAGTCCATTTAGTCTCTTCTGTGACATGGTTGATCGAAGGTAAGACTTAATCAACTTCAACTTTGAAAATGTCCTCTCAGCAGATGCAACCGTAACTGGAATTGTTAACAATATCCGATAAGTAATCCATGTATTTGGAAAACCACCGTCTATAACCTGTAAATAGTTCAAGACTTCAATTGGCCTTTTCATTTCTTCTGGTAAAACATATCTCAAAACTTTCAACTCCATCGATAAATCAATCCCGTCAATATTGCAAGTGTCATGTGTTAGATATTCTTCAAGTTTGACACAGTAAGTATTTAATGTCTCATCATCAATTGATTTTAGCCTCTTGAAATCAAACAAAAAACCAAACTTCTCATCATATTTCTGAAGTTGTTCAAATCTGGTACTAAGCGATAAAAGAGCTTGATCCACCACATAAAGAAAGTACTTCACTCGAAAGCATTCTTCAGCCGATTGTACCACGTCTTCAGTAGAGCTCTCATCAAAATGTTTTCTTCTATGAATGATGCGCTTTTCAGAAAACACGGGATCAATTCCCATTGTATTTGCAATTTCCTCAGCTTCTGCCTTAGCCTCTAAAAACCCAGTTTCTCTATACTTCTCAAAAAAAGAAATGAGCCCCTTAAGTTGTTTGATAGCAACATCAATATCCATATATTCAGCTTGAAGGATTTTGCTAAAAACATTTATAGCGAACAACACATTATGCCAGATAATCATGCCAAACAAGAATTCAAAATTCTCAAGTTCGTGAGAAACCAAAGAATTAGCTTCACTCTTTGTTTTGGCATCTTCTCTACTATTTGCCAAGTCTAGTAATGCATCTCTTATTTTTGGCGCTTGATATCTAATAGCTCTGAGACTTTCAACACGACTTTCCCAGCGAGTTTGAGACAATGGCTTAAGTGTAAGTTCCTGTACATGACGTTTCAAAATATCCCACCGCTTTGTAGAAGACGCAAACAAAGTATAAATACGCTGCACAACTCCAAAAAAAGATTCTGCTTTGGTACAACAACTAGCCATGTCACAAAGTGTAAGATTTAGGCTATGACAACCACATGGTGTATAAAATGCTGTCGGATTCACTTCAAGTAATCTTCTCTGAACACCTTTGTGTTTTCCCTTCATGTTAGCCCCATTATCATATCCTTGACCTCGTATATCCGCAATATTAAGTTCAAGAGTGCTTAATGCATCAACAAGTACATTAAAAAGTCCCAAACCTGTTGTGTCATCCACTTTCAGAAATTGCAAAAAAAAACTCTTTAATTGTTATTGGCACAACTGAAATATCTACGCACCGAACTACCAAAGTCATCTGTTCTTCATGACTAACATCAGGAGTACAATCAAGTATTATGGAAAAGTATTTCGCCTCTTTGACAATTTTGACAATTGTACTCTTAGTTTCACTGGCCAACATTTGAATCAATTCGTTCAGGATTTTGTGACTAAGATAATGATGGTGAATTGATTTATCCTTAATCGCCGAAGGCGATCTTGCATAACTGGATCAAACTCTGCAATCATCTGGATAAAGCTTAAGAAGTTGCCATTGTGCGATAGATCAATTTTCTCATTATCTCCACGAAATGCTAAATTATTATTAGCAAGAGTTTTTACAAGAGCAATTATCCTCAGTAATACCTGTCGCCAATGTTCCCTCTCTTTATTGATTTGCTCTTGTAAACTCTTATCTATTGTCTCGTGCTTTCTCAACCTCATCTGCAGATCAATCCATTTAAGTCTCTTGCTAATATTCCTCCAATCTTTATGTCCACCAGCAGTTAGATGAGAAGTGGTTTTATCATGTTTGAACAATTTACAACAAAAGCAAAATACTTTGTCTTCAACAAGTGAATATACTAACCATTTTCTATCTTCTTTCTCCCCACTCGAAAGATCTCGAACATAAAGCGTACAAGAGAAATGTCTATCACTCTCATCTTTAGGAAAACTGACATCGTTATCTGTTATTCTTATCGGTCCTCTTTCCACCAAAATATTTCTCAGATTATGATCAACCTTAGCCCGATTTCCAGGATCATAAATGTTCAACGGCCCCACTTCACAACTTTCGTGAAAATCTTTATCCTGGTCATCTCCATTCAAATTTTCGTCTTTCTGTTGATTAGATTCTTCATTCACCAAGACCTCATCTTCTTATTTCACTTGATCTTCATTATCGCCATCAACATTCGAATCATATCCTGCCTCAACTGGAAAATCAGTGCTCATCGAATTTTCAATTGATGTTGAACCCGAACCCATTGTACTAGTATTGCCGAATGTTACAAACTTCTTTATTGTTGGTAGAGATTGCACAAATTTCTCAATTTTTAGTTTCTTTTTTCTTTTTCTCATTCCCACTCATATGTTTTCGAGGACCCATTACTAGCAATTGTATGTCGAAAATCAAAAGATGTAGTCCGTAGCCCTCTCCGTGAAAACACCAATTTTTTGGATCAACTTCAGTCTTCAAAGATTATAGCCTAGGAAAAACGACAAAAAATATATAATATAAATCTACACTTATAAATAAGAACCCATATCCCCTTTTCCTAAAATTTTGATGCAAGACTAGAAATTGAAACTAATTTATAGAATAACAGAAAACATACCTTTTAATTTTGGGGAGGCGCACAAAAAGTATTACAGTAAGTACGATTGAGAGATATTGTAATTTCAGTAGAAATATTTTCTACGTTTCCTTCTATTAGGGACACAACCATTTTTTATGTTTTTCTCTTTTTACTTTTCTTTAAGCCTCAAGGGACCCATTAGAATAAATGATTTTTTATTTAAGTTGCAGGAGGTGTTGGGTGGCGTCACTACCAAAGTAAACAACATAGTTGATATATATATATATATATATATATATATATATATATATATATATATATATATATATATATATATATATATATATATATAAAATAAATTTTTTTTTGGGCCCTTTTGGAATTGGGGGCCCAAAGCATCGACTTCTTTGGCTTCCTATAAGGGCCGGCCCTGCTCGCTCGTCTCTCTCAATTTGATGTTTGGAAAATTGTAACAATTATATTTCGGAATCCTTATAATGTCCTCGTCATTACGAGTGCCAATTCTCAATTTCCAACTTTCCAAAAGTGGAAACCCTGATTCAGTGCACTCTCTAAATTTGGAAACTTCCCGATTTAGAAAGTCCACTAAGATGTTCGCCTATTATTTTCCTTTTCTTATTCTCATTCATAATTCCAAATAACGAATGTTGGACCCAATCATATTGACTTCCAATCATGCAAAGATAAACCATTTTACCTTTGACCGTTTATTCAAAGATCTCATGTGCACGAGCAGTGTGACCCTCGATGGTTCAGGTGTAAGCTAACCGTGGGCCCACAAACCTTTGTGGTCAAAACTCGTCCCTTAGAGTTACGATTAAGATGAAGCTCGTTTCACCTTAATCACCCAACGAATCAAGATTGGCGTCTAGCAACTACGCGTCATGATTCCCTAGATACAAATGAAGTGCCTGCAAGAACCTTCAGATATAGTTAACGTACAGTACGGTCCCTTCGATTCATATGTCCCGATTGAACTAGAGGCATTGGTTCATCGAGACCTCTTTATTTGTTCAATGACGGTGCGATCGTTTTAAGTGTTGTAATCGTTACGTGCATGACTTAGAGAATCGAATTCTCTAATCATCATTTAGTCAGCTCTGGTCAGAGATTTAGAATGATTACAAACTATCAGAACACACGGGACATCCAAGACTATTCTAGCGATCGAATCCCCGACTACAATGCACAGACCTCCCACTAGATTTCGGACTACACGAACACCGGCACTTGGGGCTGTCCTCGGTGGAACTCAGGGACAGGTCACGATACAACTGGTCCTCTAGTGAAGTCATGGTGATGTCTAGGTCATAAGGACTAATGGTGTACAACTATACCACATATATCTCCACTCGATTATTGGGAACCACTTAGAGATTTCTAGGGTGAGGGAGTTCAGTGAACTCGTCAACTTACGAGCACCCACTTATGCATGCCGATATCACAATACCATTTACTGATGAGATGCAGTACACATACACTAAGTGCTAGTCTCTTAATGGGAAAGGCCGATATCCTCATTGGTGGCATAACCGTTCGACTAGGAACACGTTTAACAGTTATAATACTTAAGTAAATATCTCACGATCCTAACGATCAATTACTAGTACTTGTAATAACTGTAAGGACTATATCTATGCTTGTGACAAAGGGACCAAGATATAGAATGCCAAGGTGTTTTATCATTAGTACGAAAAAAGGTTCGTTTATTACATTTGACCTTAACACCGTTTGGTCTAAACTCTGAAATTACAAAAACACCACCCCTCCCAATTTAAATAATTTTTAAAAAATAAACAAAAAAAGAAATAATAAAAAATTCAAGACAACGAGAAAGCATAGTACAGAACGACAGCCACAATTTATTTTTATTTTTTTAATTTTTTTTAATAATTATTTAAACTGCGAGGGGTGATTTGTTTTTTGTAATTTTCATACTTAGATCAAACGATGTTAAGGTTAAACGTCATAAAACTAACGGCATGGGCCACATTGAAATAATTTTTCAAGTACAGAGGGGCAAATCGATGCAATTGAGAGTACAATGGGGTAAAGTGATATCGAGTCAAAGTACAAAGGGGAAAGTGCAATTTACCTAATTATTATTATCAACTATCAATTTGCAATTGATTATTAAATCATGTAATTAATTAGAGAACCAACAAAAATATTTGAAATTTTTCTATTCAAACATGTTTCTAACTTTTCAGAAATTGCAAAATGGCTCATAAAGTGTCCGACATGTGTCATCGGGTGTCGGATACGAAACATGTCCGAAACGCGCTGGTAATAAATTTTGTAACATAGTCTATATAGTCGAAGTTTATATAACATGTATACATTTTGTAATAACATATTTGAATTTACAATAATTCTTTTATTAAAAATGTATGAATATTATTTAATATCTACTTCTGAAATAAATTGTCAGTAAGGTTTTTGTTTTCTGCTCCAATAATATTTGCAATCAGTATTCTAAAAATCAGTCGAGACGGCCGATTAATCGGTCTCTGAGGTGAAGGCGGTCAAAAACTTATACAATTTTGATGTAAATGTTTGAAAAATCGATTTTGGTCTATGAGGCGGTCCGAGATGGGTCAAAAACCAGACGTCGACCGACGGTGGTGGTGGTGGAAGAGTGTTTGCCGCCCCGTGAAGGGTGGTGACGGATATGTAGTTGACGGCGGTGGTTTCCACCGACGACGTTGAAGTTGAAAACTGGCACTCGTTGTCGAGGGCGCAGTGGGTTGACGGCTACGAGGATGAGGCATGAGAAAATCACTGTTGCAATTGATGTTGATGAAGGTATTTGTTTGTTTGGTTGTTTGTTTTTTTTTTTAATTATTTTTTTAGTGTTTGGTGTTGGTTTTTTTTTTTTTTTAGTGTTTATTTTGTCATGAGAAATTGTTTATGGAGTTACGAGCAATGGTTGAAAAATACCTTGAATTGTTTATGTTTTTTGGGTGGACATTGAAATGCTAATTTGTGTTTTTTTTTTTTATGAATTATTTATTTTATTCTTGTTAGGGATCGGTTGAATAGTGTGATGTGGTGGCGGTGTGGTGACGATGGGGAGGCAGATTTAGGGTTTTTTGGTGGATCGGGCGGAGGACGGCGCGTGTAGAGAAATTCGCGCAAGCTGGAACCTTAATCGACTAAGTACATGTTCAATAGTCGATTAAGCTAATCGACTATGCTCTGGTAGTCGATTAAGGTTGATCGACTCCATTTTTTTTTTATTGATTCCAATTGTATAAATCAATTATAATGTTTGTATATTTTTTGTTTTTGTAAAATATAACTGATTTTGCATTTTTTTGCAGTTGTGATTTGTTATTTTTAGTAGTAGATTCTTAATCGTCTATGCTTCATCATAGTCGATTATGCTAATCGACTATGCTCTGGTAGTCGATTAAGGTTGATCGACTCCATTTTTTTTTTTGAATTTGTTGTTTATTGATTCCAATTGTATAAATCAATTATAATGTTTTTATATATTTTGTTTTTGTAAAATATAGTTGATTTTGCATTTGTTTGTAGTTGTAATTTGCTATTTTTAGTAGTAGATTCTTAATCAACTATGCTTCATTATAGTAGATTAATATAGCTGATATAGAAAAAAAATTATAAAACAAAAAAAAAGTAATAAAACTAAAGAATCTCCTTAATCGACTATGCTTCATAGTCGATTTACCTTAATCAACCATGCTTCATAGTCGATTAATAAAACTGAAAAGAAAAAAAGAAAAAAAAAACACGCTGATGACCAGCACATGATGCAGTGATGATGTGGCGGGCGAGGACAAAACTGAAACAAATAATGGCTGGAAATGGATGTGGATTTTTTCTCAAGTAGAGAGAAATATTTTGAATCTCTCTATTAAAAGAAGTAATGAGAGGGTTTTCTAAAAGAGCCCAAATAAAAAAATACACAGTTGCAAGTTTTATATTTATTTTACTTTTTTGGTTTTTTTGTTTTTCAAACAATAGCAACATTTAATTAGCATAATTTGGTTTTAGTGTCGATGTATACCTTAATTTTGTATTATTTATTTTTTTCAATAGGTATTTTTGTCTTTGGATAACACGCAAACAATTCCCATTGTCTGTGAGCACAAAGTGATGATGCTAATATGTAGCTCACCTAGGGTGGTGTAGAAAATGAGCTGGGAGAGCAAAGCAGATCAGTAGCTTGACAACTTGATGATCCTGAGGTACCTGCGATCATAGAACACATGAACTAAGCCGGGGGTTGATCCGGCGGAAACCCCTCCGACGCTCAAGTCAGACGTGCTGATAGTAGAAATAGTCCAGAGAACACGTATTGTCGTATTGCTCAGTTAATAGGATGTACCTTATGGAATGAGTTCAAATGTATATTTATAGCTTAGTTGAGATTTTCGGGCCCAAACCTTGCTTGAAGGTGATTGGGCCTCGGTGATAGTGGTCTTCGATATTGGGCTCGTGGCCCAGTAGGTAAATAATTTGTAGGCCCATTGCGTTGGGCCAATTAGGCATATCATTAAGCCCCCCACTCTCGAGTCGATGTGGGGGCCATGTTGAAATGGATGACATATCGTGTCGAGAGTAAAAATTGTAGTAGTCGATGGTGTGCGATAACGCGTTGGAGCGTGTGTCGGAGGGGCGTGAAGGCGCGTTGGCGCGTAGTGCAACCAAGTTGTTGCGATGTAAGTTACTTGAGTCGTCGGTGTTGTCCCGCGACGATGTAATAGCTCGGATCAAGTTATCTCCTCGTGGGAGTTGTCTCGTCGCGGGGTAATAGAGTTGATCGAGTTATCTCCTCGTGGGAGTTGTCTCGCGATAATGTAGTAGCACAGAGCGAGTATTCTCCTCGTGGGAGTTGTTATTTATCGACATTATCAATGTTGTGACGCGTTGCTTGTATGTGTTTACATATAGCCTTGTGCGTGATGTACTTGAGGAGGGGATCAGGCTCTTAAGATTTTTATATGGGGATCGTGCCCTTTGTTAGACCTCGTGGGTCATAAGTATGTTTGGACCGTGGCCACGTTTTAATGAAGGACCCATCGAAAACAAGTAGATAAATTTGAGTAATCAAGCTGGCCAGGCTATATAGATTCCCATAATATTTCTAAGTGTTTCTAGGGTTGTAATCGTGCTAACTTGAGCTTGCGATTATATAGTGAGTTTCAGGCGAGCTGTCTCGCAGCGAAGTTGTAGAATCATTGGATGACGCGCGACTGACGAGTGTGCGGATTGATGTCGCTCTGAGCGATTTCTCTCATCGTGGGAGTTGTCTCGCAGCGAGTCTTATTATCCAGCGAGATGGCTGCACGTGGGAGTTGCCTTGCAACGGATTTGTAGTGTCGAGCGAGTTGGCTCCTCGTGGGAGTTATCTCGCTGAGGGTTCGTAGTACCGAGCGAGTTGGCTCCTCGTGGGAGTTGTCTCGCTGCGGGTTCGTAGTACCGAGCGAGTTGGCTCCTCGTGGGAGTTGTCTCGCTGCGGGTTCGTAGTACCGAGCGAGTTGGCTCCTCGTGGGAGTTGTCTCGATGTGGGTTGTAGGACGGAGCGAGTGGTCTCCTCGTGGGATTTTCCTCGCAAGGGGTTGTAGGTCCGAGCGAGTTTGCTCCTCGTGGGAGTTGTCTCAGTGCGGGATGTAGGACATAGCGAGTTTGCTCCTCATGGGAGTTGTCTCACTGCTGGATGTAGGACAGAGCGAGTTTGCTCCTCGTGGGAGTTGTCTCGCTGCTGGTTGTAGGACCGAGCGAGTTATCTCCTCGTGGGAGTTGTCTCGCTACGAGTTGTAGTTCCGAGCAAGTTGGCTCCTCTTGGGAGTTGCCTCGCTACGGGTTGTAGGATGGAGCGAGTGGTCTCCTCGTGGGAGTTGTCTCGCTTTGGTGTTGAGACCCGAGGGAGTTGGCTCCTCGTGGGAGTTATCTCGAAACGGGTTGTATGGCCGAGCGAGTTGTCTCGCTGCGGGTTGTATTACTGAGCGAGTTGGCTCCTCGTGGGAGTTGTCTCGCAAGCCCCCCACTCTCGAGACGATGTGGGAGCCACGTCGAAAAGGGTACCGGATCGTGTCGAGAGTAGATCGGTGCTGTAATATTTCGTTAATCGTTGGCGTGGCGTGGAGAAATAATATTTTTTATTTATCCGTTTGATAGCGAGCGCGATTTGGTAGGGGCGTTGAAGAGCTCGCGCAATTTGGTTAAGCGAGGTGGAACTATCAAGCGATTCGGTGGAGCGCACAAAAA
>NW_012193618.1:41243-62469 GCF_000504015.1 Erythranthe guttata
ATTCTTATATGTTTATTAGTTTGTCAGAAATTGCAATAATTTTTCTACATTCAAAGGCATAAAAACTCCAAAACATTTTGATAAAATATGTATTTCTCTCGAGTATGTGTATGAGTATCACTTAGGTTTCTAGACGACACTGTTTGATCTGGTGGGATGTTTTCATACATTAAGGTTCCGGCCGACGACAAGTAGTTCAATCCCGAGACAAGCCTGTCCACGTGTTCGGCGGTTGTTCCGAGGCTAAACACTACCGTGAAAGATTTCGTGCTTGAAAGCTCGGAGACAATTCCGAATTTATCATCCAATAACTGGCTAGCCCGATAACCGGACACACCGAGGCCCCACAGGCCGATCGTGACCCTGAGGGGGTCCTTGTTGTAGGCACCAGGATAGGATAAAAATGATTAATCCCGAATTTGGATTTTAGTGATTTTGTGAAGACTTGAAAAATAATATTTTTGAGTAGAGAAAGTAAAATACAAGTGTTTTGTGGATGGAAAAATTACTTCTCTTTTTTTGGTTTTTTTTTGTCTTGCTTACAATGATCTCTAGCACTCCATATTTATAGTGAGGAGTACATTAATCTACTAATAAATTACAAAATAACTCATACACTAACAACTCTTTTAATTCTAATTTAATACTTAGGAAAATCAAAAGACAATTGTCTATACATCTAGACAATAGTGCTTCAAATTCACATTTATTCAATCCTCCACTTCTTCCAACATGAATGCCCACTTCTTCTAACATGAATGCCCACTTCTTCTAATATTGAATTGCCACTAATTTCAATATTGAATTCACATTAATTCAATTTATTCCAACATTGCCTCCCGTAAATTGAATTTGCTTTTGACTCCCAAACCTTCCACATTTTTCGAAAAAACGGGACCTCCAAGTGGCTTAGTGAAAATATCGGCAAGTTGTTCTTCACTTTTGCAATACTCAAGATTGAGTTCACCCTCATGAACAAGTTCCCTTAAGAAATGGAAACGAAGTCGAATGTGCTTTGTTCTTCCATGAAGAACTGGATCTTTCGAGATAGAAATAGCCGAGCTATTATCACAAAAGAGAATTGTAGGCTCATCTTGCTTGAAACTCAAGGTTTCGAGAATTCCTCTCAACCACACAATTTGACATCCGGCGGAAGAAGCCGCGATGTACTCTGCTTCGGTTGTAGAAAGGGCCACGATTGGTTGTTTTTTCGAACTCCAAGAAATTGCTCCACTTCCAAGATTAAAAACATAACCGGAAGTACTTTTAGAATCATCCACGCTTCCACCAAGATCACTATCTGTAAAACCAAGAAGTTTAACAGAAATATTTTTTTCATAAAAAATACCATAATCAATGGTTCCTTTGACATATCGAAGAATTCTTTTCGCCGCCTCCCAATGGTTCGAATATGGCTTCTCCATAAACCTGCTAATCAAACTTACACCAAACATGATATCGGGACGAGTGGCTGTAAGATACATCAAATTTCCAATTAAGCTTCGAAACATGGTTGTGTTCACCAACTTTCCTTCACCTTCTTTGCTTAATTTTAAGCCCGTGATGCAAGGTGTTGACACCGGATTTGAGTTCTCCATTTTGAACTTTTTCAAAATTTCTTTTGCATATTTTTCTTGAGAAATAAAAATTCCTCCTTTTGATTGTTCCACATTAATTCCAAGAAAATGATGCAATTCACCTAGATCGGTCATTTCAAACTCCTTCATCATAGAAGCTTTGAACTCTGCCAACATCTCAAAATCATCACCAGTGAAGATTAAATCATCAACATAAAGACTCACCACCATAAAACCGCCGTTAGAATTCCTTTTGATATAAAGAGTGTGCTCAAAAGGACAACGATCAAAACCAAATTTAATGAAATAATCATTAATTCGATCATACCATGCACGGGGTGATTGCTTCAAGCCATAGAGAGCTTTCTTGAGTTTGTACACCTTTTCTTCCTCGCCTTTTTTAATAAATCCGGGAGGTTGCTCAAGATAAATTTCTTCTTGAAGAAATCCGTTCAAGAACGCTGATTTGACATCCATTTGATACAACTTCCAACCATTTTGAGCCGCAAGAGAGATAATTAAACGAATTGTATCAAGTCTTGAAACGGGAGCAAATACCTCATTGAAGTCTTCTCCTTCTTTTTGCTTGTATCCTTTTGCAACAAGCCTCGCCTTGTATTTGTTGATGGAACCATCAAGATTGGTTTTTGTTTTGAACACCCATTTCACACCAATAGGAGATTTGTGTGAAGGTAAAGGTGTGAGCTCCCAAGTTTCATTTTTTTCAATCGCCTTGATTTCTTCTTTCATTGCTTGATTCCACGTTTCTTCTTTTGAGGCTTCTTCAAAAGAGATTGGATCCTCCCCGGCAAAGAATGCAAAGAAAATAGGATTTGTTGCATTCACCTCCTCCGTTTCATCATAGAGTTCTCTTAAACTCCTTGTTTTTCTTGGCGGGGGTGATGGTGAATTTTGTGGAGATTCGTTTTCACCATCATTTGGTTGCATTGCTTGAGAATAGCCTTCTTCGTCTCCAAGGGTCGGCCAAGTTAATGATTCTGAATTTTTTGAAAAATCATAAGAGAATTTTTCATCAAAACGAACATCCCGACTTATCACAATTTTTTTCGTTTGAGGATTGTAAAGCTTGTAAGCTTTTGACCTCTCACTATACCCAATGAAAATGCATTTTTCGGCTTTATCGTCGAGTTTGGTCCTCATAGCATTTGGAATATGTGAATATGCAAGACAACCAAATGTTTTAAGATGACTAACATTTGGCTTCTTACCATACCACACCTCATTTGGAGTAGAATTCTCCAAGCTCTTCGTTGGTGATCGGTTGATCAAATAAACGGCACAAGCGACCGCTTCAGCCCAAAACTCCGATGAAATATTCTTCTTTTTCAACATACACCGAACCATATCCATGATTGTTCGATTCTTTCGCTCCGCCACGCCATTTTGTTGAGGTGTATACCGGGCCGTCAATTCATGTCTAATCCCATGGATTCGACAAAATTCTTCAAATAAAGAAGATAAATATTCTCCACCACGATCACTCCTCAAATTTTTTATTTTGAAACCGGAAAATTACTTGGATTTTAAAATCTTTGAAGCATGAAAGAGTTTCGGATTTTTCTTTCACAAAATAAGCCCAAACTTTTCTTGTAAAATCATCAATAAATAACAAGAAATACCGATTACCACCGAGAGAGGGAACTTGAAATGGTCCACAAAGGTCACTATGAATGAGCTCCAATGGTGATTGTGATTTCCAATTTGATTTGGAAGGAAATGGCTCTCGGTGTTGCTTCCCCAATTGGCATTCTTCACAAATTTCGTCCATGGCTTTAATGTTCGGCAATCCTTGAACAATTGTTTTGTTTGATAACTCCTTCAAACTTTGGAAATTAAGATGTCCGAACCGGTCATGCCACAACTTTGAAACATCGTCCTTCACGGTTAAATGGCAAGAGGCTTCAAAATTATCAAGTTTGATCGGAAAAATATTATTTCCGGTCATACCGATATTTGCAATGTGTTGATCCTTCTTTTTCAAAACGCAAGTGAAGTCGTCGAAAAACATATTGAAACCTTTTCTCATCAAGTGACCAACACTTAGCAAATTACTTGCCAAGTTAGGTACATAGTAAACCTCGGACATTGTTTCGACTTTTCCGGATTTTGTTTTGAAGACAATTTCTCCAACACCTTCTAATGCGTAGGTGTATCCATCTCCAAGTGTAACTGTCCCACGGCTAGCTTCGACGAGATTTGAGAATAATTTTTTATTCCCCGTCATGTGCTTGCTCGCACCACTATCCAAATACCAAGTATTTTCAAAGCTACCGTTAGATGCAATCAATAAAGTCTCCATATTTTCGACTTTATTTTCATGCAAATAACCAACTTCTTGCCTTATTTCTGGATATTTTTCCCAACAATCATTGATTTTGTGTCCCGGTTTATGACAATAATGACACTCAACGTAAGGCCTTGTACCTTTATATGATCCTCGTCCTCGGCCTCTTCCTCTTTGAAAATTGTTCGGAAAATATTTCTCCTCCTCTTTCGCCTCTTCATTTGATTTGGCTTGTCCACGGTAATTGTTGTAAGAGTTTCTTCCTCCTCTTATTTGACCACGACCTCGGTCACGACCACGGAACGAGCCACGGCCTCCCGTGAATTTAACTTGGGATTTTAATGCTTGATCCGGAGAAGAAATTTGAGGATTTCTTTGAAGGATCCTTGCTTCGTGCGCCTCCAATCGTCCTTGTAGACTCTCCAACGCCATTGATGAGAGATCTTGTGACTCTTCAATAGCCACAACAACATGATCAAATTTCACCGGCAAGCTTCGCATAATTTTTTCGACAACCCTTTGGGTTTCCATGACTTCGCCATTTGTCGCCATTTGATTTACAAGAGAGGTGATTCTTGTAAAATATTCAACAATTTTTTCGTTTTCTTTCATCTCCAATTTTTCGAATTCAGTCCTCAAAGATTGCAAACGAACCTTCTTTACTTCATTTTTCCCGGCATAGGTTGTTTGTAGAATTTCCCATGCCTCCATGGAACTACTCGCCTTGGTTAGTCTTTCATAGACGGGAACTTCGATGGCTTGATATATTTGGAAAAGAGCTTTTCGATCTTTTTGCCTTTCGGTTCTCAAAGTTTGCCTTTGTGCATTCGTCAATTGATCCTCATTTTCGGGAGTCTGAACACCATCTTCAACAACGCTCCAAATGTCTTGAGATTCAAGACAAAGCTTCATAAGATTACTCCAATAATCGAATTTTTCTCCATTGAAACGAGGTATAAGAGAAGCAAGGTTGGTGGACATTTTTAAGATGGCTCTGATGCCAATTTGTAGGCACCAGGATAGGATAAAAATGATTAATCCCGAATTTGGATTTTAGTGATTTTGTGAAGACTTGAAAAATAATATTTTTGAGTAGAGAAAGTAAAATACAAGTGTTTTGTGGATGGAAAAATTACTTCTCTTTTTTTGGTTTTTTTTTGTCTTGCTTACAATGATCTCTAGCACTCCATATTTATAGTGAGGAGTACATTAATCTACTAATAAATTACAAAATAACTCATACACTAACAACTCTTTTAATTCTAATTTAATACTTAGGAAAATCAAAAGACAATTGTCTATACATCTAGACAATAGTGCTTCAAATTCACATTTATTCAATCCTCCACTTCTTCCAACATGAATGCCCACTTCTTCTAACATGAATGCCCACTTCTTCTAATATTGAATTGCCACTAATTTCAATATTGAATTCACATTAATTCAATTTATTCCAACATTGCCTCCCGTAAATTGAATTTGCTTTTGACTCCCAAACCTTCCACATTTTTCGAAAAAACGGGACCTCCAAGTGGCTTAGTGAAAATATCGGCAAGTTGTTCTTCACTTTTGCAATACTCAAGATTGAGTTCACCCTCATGAACAAGTTCCCTTAAGAAATGGAAACGAAGTCGAATGTGCTTTGTTCTTCCATGAAGAACTGGATCTTTCGAGATAGAAATAGCCGAGCTATTATCACAAAAGAGAATTGTAGGCTCATCTTGCTTGAAACTCAAGGTTTCGAGAATTCCTCTCAACCACACAATTTGACATCCGGCGGAAGAAGCCGCGATGTACTCTGCTTCGGTTGTAGAAAGGGCCACGATTGGTTGTTTTTTCGAACTCCAAGAAATTGCTCCACTTCCAAGATTAAAAACATAACCGGAAGTACTTTTAGAATCATCCACGCTTCCACCAAGATCACTATCTGTAAAACCAAGAAGTTTAACAGAAATATTTTTTTCATAAAAAATACCATAATCAATGGTTCCTTTGACATATCGAAGAATTCTTTTCGCCGCCTCCCAATGGTTCGAATATGGCTTCTCCATAAACCTGCTAATCAAACTTACACCAAACATGATATCGGGACGAGTGGCTGTAAGATACATCAAATTTCCAATTAAGCTTCGAAACATGGTTGTGTTCACCAACTTTCCTTCACCTTCTTTGCTTAATTTTAAGCCCGTGATGCAAGGTGTTGACACCGGATTTGAGTTCTCCATTTTGAACTTTTTCAAAATTTCTTTTGCATATTTTTCTTGAGAAATAAAAATTCCTCCTTTTGATTGTTCCACATTAATTCCAAGAAAATGATGCAATTCACCTAGATCGGTCATTTCAAACTCCTTCATCATAGAAGCTTTGAACTCTGCCAACATCTCAAAATCATCACCAGTGAAGATTAAATCATCAACATAAAGACTCACCACCATAAAACCGCCGTTAGAATTCCTTTTGATATAAAGAGTGTGCTCAAAAGGACAACGATCAAAACCAAATTTAATGAAATAATCATTAATTCGATCATACCATGCACGGGGTGATTGCTTCAAGCCATAGAGAGCTTTCTTGAGTTTGTACACCTTTTCTTCCTCGCCTTTTTTAATAAATCCGGGAGGTTGCTCAAGATAAATTTCTTCTTGAAGAAATCCGTTCAAGAACGCTGATTTGACATCCATTTGATACAACTTCCAACCATTTTGAGCCGCAAGAGAGATAATTAAACGAATTGTATCAAGTCTTGAAACGGGAGCAAATACCTCATTGAAGTCTTCTCCTTCTTTTTGCTTGTATCCTTTTGCAACAAGCCTCGCCTTGTATTTGTTGATGGAACCATCAAGATTGGTTTTTGTTTTGAACACCCATTTCACACCAATAGGAGATTTGTGTGAAGGTAAAGGTGTGAGCTCCCAAGTTTCATTTTTTTCAATCGCCTTGATTTCTTCTTTCATTGCTTGATTCCACGTTTCTTCTTTTGAGGCTTCTTCAAAAGAGATTGGATCCTCCCCGGCAAAGAATGCAAAGAAAATAGGATTTGTTGCATTCACCTCCTCCGTTTCATCATAGAGTTCTCTTAAACTCCTTGTTTTTCTTGGCGGGGGTGATGGTGAATTTTGTGGAGATTCGTTTTCACCATCATTTGGTTGCATTGCTTGAGAATAGCCTTCTTCGTCTCCAAGGGTCGGCCAAGTTAATGATTCTGAATTTTTTGAAAAATCATAAGAGAATTTTTCATCAAAACGAACATCCCGACTTATCACAATTTTTTTCGTTTGAGGATTGTAAAGCTTGTAAGCTTTTGACCTCTCACTATACCCAATGAAAATGCATTTTTCGGCTTTATCGTCGAGTTTGGTCCTCATAGCATTTGGAATATGTGAATATGCAAGACAACCAAATGTTTTAAGATGACTAACATTTGGCTTCTTACCATACCACACCTCATTTGGAGTAGAATTCTCCAAGCTCTTCGTTGGTGATCGGTTGATCAAATAAACGGCACAAGCGACCGCTTCAGCCCAAAACTCCGATGAAATATTCTTCTTTTTCAACATACACCGAACCATATCCATGATTGTTCGATTCTTTCGCTCCGCCACGCCATTTTGTTGAGGTGTATACCGGGCCGTCAATTCATGTCTAATCCCATGGATTCGACAAAATTCTTCAAATAAAGAAGATAAATATTCTCCACCACGATCACTCCTCAAATTTTTTATTTTGAAACCGGAAAATTACTTGGATTTTAAAATCTTTGAAGCATGAAAGAGTTTCGGATTTTTCTTTCACAAAATAAGCCCAAACTTTTCTTGTAAAATCATCAATAAATAACAAGAAATACCGATTACCACCGAGAGAGGGAACTTGAAATGGTCCACAAAGGTCACTATGAATGAGCTCCAATGGTGATTGTGATTTCCAATTTGATTTGGAAGGAAATGGCTCTCGGTGTTGCTTCCCCAATTGGCATTCTTCACAAATTTCGTCCATGGCTTTAATGTTCGGCAATCCTTGAACAATTGTTTTGTTTGATAACTCCTTCAAACTTTGGAAATTAAGATGTCCGAACCGGTCATGCCACAACTTTGAAACATCGTCCTTCACGGTTAAATGGCAAGAGGCTTCAAAATTATCAAGTTTGATCGGAAAAATATTATTTCCGGTCATACCGATATTTGCAATGTGTTGATCCTTCTTTTTCAAAACGCAAGTGAAGTCGTCGAAAAACATATTGAAACCTTTTCTCATCAAGTGACCAACACTTAGCAAATTACTTGCCAAGTTAGGTACATAGTAAACCTCGGACATTGTTTCGACTTTTCCGGATTTTGTTTTGAAGACAATTTCTCCAACACCTTCTAATGCGTAGGTGTATCCATCTCCAAGTGTAACTGTCCCACGGCTAGCTTCGACGAGATTTGAGAATAATTTTTTATTCCCCGTCATGTGCTTGCTCGCACCACTATCCAAATACCAAGTATTTTCAAAGCTACCGTTAGATGCAATCAATAAAGTCTCCATATTTTCGACTTTATTTTCATGCAAATAACCAACTTCTTGCCTTATTTCTGGATATTTTTCCCAACAATCATTGATTTTGTGTCCCGGTTTATGACAATAATGACACTCAACGTAAGGCCTTGTACCTTTATATGATCCTCGTCCTCGGCCTCTTCCTCTTTGAAAATTGTTCGGAAAATATTTCTCCTCCTCTTTCGCCTCTTCATTTGATTTGGCTTGTCCACGGTAATTGTTGTAAGAGTTTCTTCCTCCTCTTATTTGACCACGACCTCGGTCACGACCACGGAACGAGCCACGGCCTCCCGTGAATTTAACTTGGGATTTTAATGCTTGATCCGGAGAAGAAATTTGAGGATTTCTTTGAAGGATCCTTGCTTCGTGCGCCTCCAATCGTCCTTGTAGACTCTCCAACGCCATTGATGAGAGATCTTGTGACTCTTCAATAGCCACAACAACATGATCAAATTTCACCGGCAAGCTTCGCATAATTTTTTCGACAACCCTTTGGGTTTCCATGACTTCGCCATTTGTCGCCATTTGATTTACAAGAGAGGTGATTCTTGTAAAATATTCAACAATTTTTTCGTTTTCTTTCATCTCCAATTTTTCGAATTCAGTCCTCAAAGATTGCAAACGAACCTTCTTTACTTCATTTTTCCCGGCCTTGTTCGAGTGCCGTCTCCGGCATGTCGGGATGGAATTTTAGGTGAGCTCCGTGAGCTTCGTCGACTATGAGAGGGAGTCCGTTAAAATGGCAGATTTCTGATATCTCACGAAGATTGCTGCAAATGCCCTCGTAGGTGGGGGAGGTTATAAGAACGGCCGCCAGTTTCCGGCTTTCGTTTTTCGATTCTTTAATCGCCAATTCCACCTGTAAAAAACATTCACGAAGCTAGGATTTTAACTTCGGGGGCTGAATGCTTAAAAACAATTATGAGGGGGCCATAATGCTATTAATTATACATGAGATTTTTATAAATTTCTACACACAAATAATAGGGATTAATGTACTTGGTGATTCGATTCAAATCCATGATGGAATCTCAAATGTCAAAAAATCTAGTATCCGTTCGATTCTTAGGATTTAATGAAATTTAAGTTTACTTGCACCAAAAGGCGCAAAATCATGGTAACTCAACGGCCCGTTAAGGTAGCGGACCCGGACCTGGTGCCCACAAGGAACCAACCATCATTGGAGTTTAAATTCTCACACTGCGGCTGCCAGGATTCAATCCTAGGACCTTGCACCAACTTACCACCTCCGGAACCAGTTGAGCTACACCCATGCGGTTTACTCTATTTTGTATATGATGAAATTCAATTAGAAAGATATTAGATTTTAACTATAATTAATAGTTAATTTGATAAATTCGTTCTTGTCATCAAACACTTTCTCCCCTTAAAAGAAAATCACAATATAGTATTTTGATTCTACTCATCATCTATTGTTGAATATGAGAATTGATACAGATGTTATAACTTTTTGATTTTACCGTTTTGAAAATTTTGTTAGAACACCGTACCTATTGAATTTAAATTTAATTTAACGCATAAAGATACAATTTTTATAGTTTGACTTCATAAATTCTGAAAGAAATATATAGATTTTTGTTATTTCACTATATAATATACTATTCATTTCGATTTACTATTTTGAGTTTTTTATTAATCGATTTGAGATTCAATTTACAATTTAACAACCATCTACAGGTACGCACATACCTGGAAAGGCGTGATTCCGGCAGCAACATCCCATTCGGAGTTGTGTTTCGGAACAATGTATTTCGGGAGGGCGCCGGAAACTATGATGCCAGTAGTGGTGGAGACATGGGCGTTTCTAGGGAGGATAATTGTGTCACCGGGCGAACAGGTGGCCATGACAGCCGCCTGAACACCGCAGCTAGTGCCGCCAACTAGAAACCAGGTTTCTTTTGCTCCGAAAAGCTCCGCCGCCAGTTTTTTGGCCTCGAGAAGCGGACCCTTTGGGTTGAAAAACGTGTCCAGATCCGGAAGCTCGGTGACGTCGTGGAGATACGGGGCTTTGCCGATGAGTTCGCTCAGTGCTGACGGGGCGGCTTCGCCTCGTTTATGGCCCGGAAAGTGAAAAGCTGCTGGCTTTCTATCTGCAGATGCTTTTAGTGCTCTAACCAACGGAGGAAGTTCATTAGGTTCCACGTTTGTGGTAGTGGTTGTTTCCTGCATGCATGCATGTAATTAATAATGCACTCTGATTAAAAATACGCACATTTTATGTAATGCCACTACCGGATCATCATTTATCAGTTCAATCAGGGGTGGAACCAGGATTTTTTGGCAAGGGGCCGAAAACTTTAGAGAGAATAATAATATGGCGGGGGTTCGGGGGCAGCTCCCCCGAAATTTTTTAGCAATATTTATGAAAAAAAAAACAACACAAATAAGTAATGAGTAATAGATATTGTTGTCAAAACAATATTCATAAACTTATGTAAAATAAATTGTAATATAGTATACATTTAGTTGAATAAGTAAAAGTGGTTTAAAAAAAATAAAATCTTGAAATACATAGAAATTCGATAGATTGAAAACTTTAAACATTGAGAAGAAAGAAAAAAAAATACTTTATTTTTTATGTTATATTAATTTTTTTATCATAAGCTTTAATAGAGATTAGGGATTGATATTGTGAAAAATATGTTATAGGATAAATTATAATAGAAAGTTAAACTTAAAAGGTGGAAATAATAATTTATTTTTTAATGCATATATAAATATTTGTAAATAAAAAATTAATATATAATAGTAGATAATATACCAACCAATTACTAATTATTTGTGTATATATATCCATTCAAATCAATAAGCATTAATTAGTATATTATATATATATACTAGTAGTAAAAAAATAAAAAAATTCTAGGGGGCAACAGCCCCCTACCCCATAGAAGCTCCGCCAATGAGTTCAGCATAACTAATAGTAATTTGACAAAATATACAATTTTCTGATCGTCAACATGGTCATTTTTTGTCTATTCAATTATTTTTTTCTTCAAGGTCCATATTGCTAATTATTTTAGAGCAAAAATGACTCTGATGGCTAGGGTTGGGACTTGGTTGGTTTTTATCCACCAACCGATCCATTACCGACCATATTTTTAGGCGGATAAACAATTATTAACCGACCCATTGGATCGGGTCGAAAATCTCAACCAACCCATCTATAATGGGTCCGTTGGTGGTTTCTAATATTATCAAAAGTTGGTTGACCGATAATTATCGGTTATCCAACTATACTATTAAATTTTTATTAAAAATATAAAACAAAGGCCATGTTTTCTTAAGTGGTTATTGAAATAATCAAAATTATTAGTATTTTAAATTTTAAAACAATCAATAAAGGAAAAAAAAAAGACCTAAATCTTCATCCAGTTTCTTTATGCCCAATCTTAAACAAAAAGCCCGCAAAACTCCACTGAATATCTTGTGCATGTTTGAAATTACTTTGAATTTCTTAATTATATTTTTTCGTTAAATTGTTATTAATTACTTTGAACTAATAAATGATGATCGCACCGTGGCATTACGCAAAATATGGATATTTTTACTCCAAAATTTAAATTTTTTTTAAGTAAACTAGGTGGCGGGTATAAACCATCAACCGACCCGTTTCTGAACCAAATATTCGGTTGTCAACCATCAACCGACCCACAAAGGTTGGGTCGGCAACGGTTTTTAAATTTGAGCAAAAATGGTTTGACGAATAGGTCGGTTTTTAGGCTGGTAATCGACCGACCCAACCCAGTCCCAGCCCTACTGATGGCTATCATGAATTAGGTTCAACAACAGATAAATTCTGGCCGGAAAATAAACTAGGATGCAATGTGAACAATTAAACATGTTTCAAGGGTGCAAAGTGACATATATTATTTATGGGGTTGCAAAGCGGCAAAATGGTATATTTTGAGGGTGCGACAAAGTGAAATTAAGCCTATTAAAAAAAAATATATATATATATATATACAGCACAAAATACATGTACACATAATTTAATAATATATTGTCTTTTTTGGACAGAAACCTGGGAATTACAACGTGTGGCTGTTCTTCTGTGGTTCATCAGAGCATAACCCCAGCCTATGCAAAGATTGAAGCCAACTTGCACAGAAACCATTATTATTTATTATATTGTATTATATTGTACACGTGGCTCAGGCTTAGATATATTATATTTAGCGAATTTTTATTTTTATTTGATTTTGAGTTTCTATTTTACAATCAAATTTATAGGCACAGTCTTCATACTTACGTAATCATATAATTTAATTCATATGGCATTTGTTTCATTAATTAATTTCGTATCTTTATTTAATTATGTTGTAAGTACACATGAAATTGCATTAGGCTAGCTAGCAGGGAAGCTCTACCTGGGAATTGCGGTGGAGCAGGTTCCAACGAAAATCATGAAATACGAAAACGGTTACCATTTGATGTACTTAAATCGAAGTACCATAACCAGGAACATCGGTAGTTGTCGGATAAAACATGAATCCATATACCATTTAAATTGTTAATAAAATATAAAATTTATGTAAATTATACAAAAAATAAATCAGACATACTTCATTAAAAAAAAAAAAAAAAAAAAAAAAAAAGAAGAAAAAAACCTAAAGTTGGAGACACTATCAAAATAATTAGGGTAAATTACAAACACCCTCTGAGGTATGGTCAAATTACAAAAACCCCCCTCTTGTTTGGATAATTACATCTACCCCCTCAACTATGATTTTTTCTTAGACCTCCACCTCTATGGGGCCAAATTCAACATAGTCATCTAGATTTTTTATTCGGGTTCAGCCATGTAAAGCTCAAACTCAGCTCATGGTTTAATTGAGTGTAATAAAAAGGCCCAAACTCAGCCCGACTCACAATTAATCAGGCTCGGCACAAATAAAATCGGGCCGAGTCATCGGGCTTCGGGTAGGCCCGGCTCAATTACCGGTACTAAATATTAATATATTGATCGTTCAACGAAGGTAAACATAATAAAAGGTCAAAAGATTAATATTGATGTGGTTGACAGTAATATTACTGTCATCCACAGTAATATTACTGTAACAACAGTAATATTACCGTTAACAACAATAATATTATTGTGTTTACAGTAATATTATTATGTTAATACGTCAACAACTCAAACAAAACAAAAACCATTAAAAAAAATATTAATGTGGTTGACGGTAATATTATTTGTTATTTTATCGCCAACGACATTAATATAATTACGTTGACTTGTCAACAAATCAAACAAAAATAAATAAATAAAAGCCAAAAAATAATAATATTTTCGCTGACTGTAATTGTACTGTCAACGACAATACAATTACGTTAATGTACTATTAGTTACAGTATAATTAGTGTTAATGGCAGTACAATTACGGTCAACACTGGAAACCGACAGCAAAAAAAAAAAAAAAAAAACAGACAGAAGAAAAAAAGTCAACGTCGGAGATCGGCGGCGAAAAAAACAGGCATACAAAAATTAAAATTAAAAAGTCAACGCTGAAAATCAGCGACAAAATAATAATTTCAGTAAAAAAAAAAGTTTTAAAAAAAATCAAAATTGAATTTTTGTGGTCAAAATTGATTAAATTGGGGTTACAATTAAGAATTGGGTGTAAAGGGTTGTCGGTAATTTTGTCATGTACATTTATTTTTAATACATATTAACGAGATGGGCTTATTGGTGAAAAATATATAACCCCTGAACCTAGAATAGTAAAGATGGTTGGTCAGGAACTTATGCACAAAAACCCCATATAAATTTGGGGCAATTTGTTATAGGTCCATTTATATTATAATTTATGTCTATAAATCCAAGTCAAAATCTACATATTTTAATAAATTAATTATATTCATTGTGGCAAAAATAACCTTAATCAAATCAAATTTAAATCTCCTAAAAACCTTTCTATCAAAACAAATTCTCCCAAACATATCTCTTCCAAATTTAACTAAAACCCAAAATTAATTCGTAAAAAAAATATATTTTATCGTATAAACTCATACTATAAAAAAAACCACCGCTGCCGCGCCACTGCTGTCGCGCCGCCGCCGCTGACTCCGTGAACTGCAAATAGCAAACTGAAAATTAGAATTTGTATTATTGAATTGCAAACAACAAACTACCTATGATTTCAGCAAATGCAACAGTAAGCTAGATAAAAAAATTCCAAAATTTGCATTATTGAATTGCAAACAACAAACTACTAGATTTCGCCAAAATGCAAACAACAAACTAACGGAAAAAAATCAACGGAATTTGCACTATTTGATTGCAAACAACAAACTAAAGGAAAAAAAATCAACGGAATTTGCACTATTGTATTGCAAACAACAAACTAGAGAAACAACAAATTGAAGAAAAAAACCAGCATCATTAAAAACATCAACAAAAAAATTGTTTATGGAATACTTTGTAAACAACAAAAACATTAAAAAAAATGTTTGGAAAATGTAACTTACAACATACATTGCAAATTGTAAACGAGAGGGGTCAAATCTCAACACCAAACACAATTCTCAAACAACAAACGAAGTTAACCCAACCCGCAGAGGAAAATTGCTAACAACAAATGATGGGAAGGTTTTACATACGGAACACGCAATGCGAAATTTGGCTAGAATTTTGGATTTCTAAAACTCGTTTTTTTCTTTCTTTGGGAGGGGCTGGGAGGTTGATGTTTGTTCTCGCCCCTTAACTCTTTCACCATGAAATCGTCTCATAAAATAAAAAGCTCCCATAATTTTTCATCTGTATAACGTTTCTTCAACCTAAAAAATGGAATTCAAAAGAAAAGAAACAAAATTAAAAGAAAAAGAGACCTGGGAGAGAGAGAGACGGGATGCAGTGGGAGGAGAGAGAGAGATGAGATATGAAATATAGGGAGAAAGATACGTGGGAATTCGAGGGAGATGAAGATTGATATATGGGATTTGTTTTCTTATTAAACGAGCTTGTTTATGTCTATATACTAATTATTTTATTTTGTTTATATTATTTTTTAGGTCAAATGAACTATCCTATATCCATCTAACAATTAGGATGTCCACCTATATAAGTCAAGAATAAGGATTTGTCTAGCAAATTTCCCCTATAAATTTATCCTTTTTTGACACTTTTGGCCTGGCCGTCAAGTTGGGTTGTTAACTAAGACGGAGTCGTCACGTGCCCCCGACGTAACGTCCATTTGACGATAAAAAATTAAGGTGGAGCATGATTCAGTCCATTTAACATTCTAAAATTGTTGTGCACGATTTCAAATGACACCTCAATCCTCCCCCGACCCTCGGTATCTCCAAACCCGTAATTCATTTTTATTGTAAATCCTAACCTCAAATTTTATTTTTCAATCCTCAACTTGAGGTGAAATAAGGCCACATCAGATTGCTTGACATTTTTGCCATCTTCTAATATCAACTTCGATCGAACAAATTGACAAATTTAGCAATGCAATACTTCGAATTCTGTATGGGTTTATGCTGCTATTAGGGACTAGGGATTACAGATTATAAGAGAATCATGTGGACATTTTGAAAATTTGAAGATGCAATTTGGGTTTGTAGGGTTCATGAGAAATGAGAACTGGAGATTCGATTGAGAAATTAGGGAAGCGAATGAGGTGGACTGGGTCCGATCGAGCTCAATTTTTTGTTGTCAAATGGGCTTCCAAAGCTCAGGCTCCTTAAATACCCCTAACTGTTAAGAAAAGAACTCCGGGACTGATGTCGGAGTTAGCACTCTAACGATCAAGTCAGTAGAGATAGACATTATGGAAGAATGGGTTATTATGAATATATTATATTTTCTCTATCTTTCTCTGTCAAGGCCTTACCTCCGTTTATAGTACTTCTCGCTCAATCTTTCAACATTCCCAAAAACCGGGGCGAACACATACTTGTCGTCGCACCCACTACCTTCCCGTATCAGCTTTCGGCCTTCTCCGGGTTGTACAGATGATCATATAGGAGAAATATATTTGGAGAAAAGAGAGAATGATTTATCTCTCACGTATATTAATCATATATATAGTGATATGTAGGAAACCCTAATCCTAACTAAACAAGGTAACCTATTATACAAGGTAACTAGAATAAATAAGAATAATAATATAATGTACGTAATATATATATAATATATACGCTAATACACCCCCGCAGTCGAAACGGGAAAGGAGAGGACGTGGAGACTGGAGACAAATTGTTGGAACAGTTGAGTAGGGAGTCCTTTCGTGAAGATATCGGCGAACTGGTAGGCGGATGGGACGTGAAGAACTCGAACGTGTCCCAAAGCAACTTTGTCTCGGACAAAGTGGATATCGATCTCCACATGTTTCGTACGAGAGTGTTGAATAGGATTGCTGGATAGGTAAACGGCACTGACGTTGTCACAGTATACAATAGTGGCTTTCGAAAGTGGGCAGAGCAACTCAGAAAGTAGGTTGCGTAACCAAGTTGTTTCGGCGACGGCATTTGCGACAGCTCGATATTCGGCCTCCGCACTCGATCGAGAAGTGGTGACCTGTCGTTTGGAGGACCAAGAGATGAGGTTGTTGCCGAGGAAAACACAATAGCCCGATGTCGAACGACGAGTGTCAGGGCATCCACCCCAATCGGCGTCGGAGTAAGCGATAAGGGAGAGGTCCGGATTGGGGGAGAGTTGAAGGCCGTGATCGAGAGTGCCACGAATGTAGCGAAGGATACGCTTGAGAGCAGCCATATGAGGTTCTCTCGGATCATGCATGAATAGACATATTTGTTGCACAGCATAGCAGATGTCAGGACGCGTAAACGTGAGGTATTGCAGTGCACCGGCAAGGCTGCGATAAAGAGTAGGATCAGCAACGGGGGGTCCAGTGGTCGAAGACAATTTGCTCTTTGTGTCAGCCGGCGTAAGACAAGGATTGCAGGAAGCCATGTGTGCACGCTCTAGTATCTCGTCGGCGTACTTGCGTTGAGAGAGGAATAGCCCATTCGACGAGCGAGTAACTGAGAGGCCGAGAAAGTAGTGAAGATCACCAAGATCCTTCATTGCGAACTCTTGATTTAGGGCAGCGATGATAGAGCGGAGCAATTCAGGTGTGGAGGCCGTAAGTACAATGTCATCGACATACAACAGAAGGTAGGCGCATGAACTGTTGCGACAGTCGCGTGAACTGTTACGACAGTACACAAAGAGTGAAGTGTCGGACTTGCACTCTCTGAACCCCATGGTAGTAATGTAAGATGCAAAACGCTTGTACCAAGCACGTGGTGCCTGCTTGAGACCGTAGAGTGCTTTGTTGAGACGACACACGTGAGTGGGTCGAGATGGATCGACGAATCCGGGAGGTTGCTCGCAGTAGACAGTTTCAGAGAGATTGCCATGTAAGAAGGCATTTTTCACATCAAGCTGGTGGATTGGCCATGATCGCGAGAGAGCAATACTGAGAACTGTTCGAACAGTGGCTGGTTTGACAACTGGGCTAAAAGTCTCGTCAAAATCGATGCCAGCCTGCTGGTTAAACCCACGAACGACCCACCGTGCTTTGTATCGCTCAAGGGAGCCATCAGACTTGAGTTTCTGTTTGTATATCCACTTACCAGAAATAACATTAGTGAACGGGGGGCGGGGCACAACATTCCAAGTATTGTTTTTAATTAAAGCAGTATATTCCTCAATCATGGCGTTTCGCCAATTTTGGTCAAGGAGAGCTTGGCGATAGTTGGTGGGAATGGAAGAGATAGAGGACGCAACGAGAGAGAAAGGGACTTTGGGTTTGTGGATGCCCACTTTACTGCGAGTCACCATAGGGTGAGCAGGGGGAGGTGGGGGAGGTGTGGGTGTAGGAGAAGGAGATGTGAGCTGGCCGTGGTCAAGAGGTGGTGCTGCAGGAGAAACAGGTGGTGGCTGTGTTATAGGATTGTTGGACGAACTGTTGGAAGATGGTGGTTCACTGTTGGAACAGTTGGATGAACTGTTGCAACAGTTAGCCGAAGTCTGAGGGAGAAGGAACAGGGAGGGTGTGTTTTCGTCCAAGGCAGAAGGAGGAAGTGTGTTTTTGGGGGGAGTGGACTCTGCAAAAGGAAAGTTGGTTTCGTCGAAGGTAACATGACGAGAAATTATGATTCGGCCAGTGGATCTATCAAGACAACGATAGCCTTTGTGAGATGAAGGGTGACCGAGATAGACACAAGGGGTAGAACGGGGGGCGAGTTTATGTGGTGTGGTGGCGGTGAGGTTGGGATAACAGAGACAGCCGAATACTCGAAGATGAGAGTATGTGGGTTTGATGAGGTAAAGAGCTTCGTGAGGAGTCCGGTTTTGTGTGGTTTTGGTAGGTAAGATATTGAGTAGGTGTGTGGCCATATGAAGGGCTTCGACCCAATAAGTAGGAGGAAGATGGGATTGAAAGATGAGGGATCGAATCATGTTAGTTATAGTGCGGATCATTCGTTCTGCGTGTCCGTTTTGAGGGGAGGTGTGGGGACACGAAAAACGATTTAGTATGCCGTGTTTAGTGAAGTAGTTTTGAAAATCAGCATTTTTGAATTCACGACCATTATCACTTTGTAAGGCTTTCAGGGGATGTTGGAATTGAGTTTTGAGAAGTGTATGAAAATTGACAAAGGTTGGAAAAACATCAGATTTATTTCGAAGGGGAAAAGTCCATAAATAATGGGTAAAATCATCAACTAACACAAGATAATATTTGAAACCCGTAAGGCTAGAAACAGGAGAAGTCCATAAATCAGCATGAATAATTTGAAAAGGAGCAACCGTAGTAGATTTTTGGGAAAAAAATGGTAGACGAAAATGCTTGCCTAATTGACAGGCATTACAAAGAGACTCCCTAGGGTCTTTATTATGGGAAGGAAAAGTGCTAGAAAATAAACGAGACATGACGTGTTTGTCGGGGTGACCTAGACGCCGATGCCAAAGAGTACGAGATGAAGGTGTTGTGACAGTGAGGAAAGCAGCGGGAGGTGAGGTGGGGGGAGGGACGTTAAAAGGATATAGGTCACTGGAGCTATTGCACCTGAAAATTTCGACTCGACTCCGAAGATCTTTTACAGAAAAACCAAACGGATCAAATTCAACCGAACATGAGTTATCGCGGGTGAACTTTCGAACAGATATAAGGTGTTTGACGATATTGGGTGTGACATAGACATTTGTGAGGCGGAAAGGAGTGGTGGGAAGAATGGTGTGGCCTATGTGGGTTATGGGGAGGGTGGAACCATTACCGACGACAACATGTTTGGGGAATTTACTGCCAGGATTAAAAACAAAATTGAAATTACCTGAGTGTGGTGCCATATGAGAGGTCGCCCCGCTGTCCATGAACCACTGTGCCTCGGTAGGCTGCTGAAGTGTCACCGTATTCAAACGGTTTGCGAGATCCACCACGTTGGCACTGTTGCAGGAACTGTTGCAACTGTTGATGGAACTGCTAGAGCTGTGGCACGGTTGCTGCTGCGGATGAACCTGAGTAGGAGCCGAGTGACCGGTGTAGGGTTCAGGTGGTCCAGTAAAGTAGGCTTGGGCCGCTGGGTCGCCCGATGTATTTTGAGCGGATCCTAGAATTGACTGTTGTCGGTAAGGTGCGCGCCAAAGTTGAGATGCGCCATGAGCACTATGATAGCCGTAGTGCTGCATGGGGTGACGGTTAGTGCTGCGACCTCCGCGACGGTTGGATCGGCCACCCCCGCGCTGATAGCGCGAAGAACTACCTCCGCGGGAACTGTTGCAGCAACTGTTGCAACTGTTGGATGGACAGTTCGCGTTGGAGGCGTAGAAAACAGCAGCGGTCTGCTCCGGTTCAGAAATTCTTGTTTCTTCCATCTGAAGGAGCGAACGAGTCTGTAGAAAGGTGGGAAGGGGATTTTGAAAGGAGATGAGATTGGCGACGGTCCCGTAATTTTTCGGAAGGCCGTGTAGGGTTTGTAGAACGAGTTGTCTGTCGGAGATTGGATTTCCGACATCGGCCAAGCTGTCCGCCGTGGTCTTGATTATTTGGCAATAGTCGTGAATGGAGAGAGTGCCTTTCTTGAGGGACTTGAATTTTTCTTCAAGTTGAATGGCTCGATAATCCTTATTATCGGTGAAGAGAGAGGAGATAGCCGTCCATAGATCACTGGCGGTAGAGGTTTTGGAGAGAACCATGCTGGACAAATCATCGGAGATGGTGCCGTAGATCCAAGATTGGAGGAGATAGTCGGCGCGTTGCCATTCATGGGCGGAGATTGAATCTGGTCGGGGTTTGCCATGGAGAAGATCTGAGAGGCAGAAACGACCGACAGTAATTGTAAAATAATGGCTCCACTTTTGATAGTTGGGATTTTTTAGATCGAGGATAACGGGAATTAGAGATTTGATATTGGAGACGGCATGGGCGAGGTGGAAAGGATTGAGAGAGGCGGTGGAGGAAGAAGAAGAAGAAGAAGAAGTATCGTCGGCCATGGAGAAGAGAAGAGACGGCCGAGAGGGGGAGAAAGTGGGCACTTCGAGAGGGGGAGAAAGATGGTGACGGCTAGGTTAACCTAGTGTCTGATACCATATAGGAGAAATATATTTGGAGAAAAGAGAGAATGATTTATCTCTCACGTATATTAATCATATATATAGTGATATGTAGGAAACCCTAATCCTAACTACACAAGGTAACCTATTATACAAGGTAACTAGAATAAATAGGAATAATAATATAATGTCCGTAATATATATATAATATATACGCTAATAGATCATTTTAACCTCATCGGAACGTGCCCCTACCGCCTCTTATCGAGGGGTCATTCCCAG
>NW_012193618.1:62629-86647 GCF_000504015.1 Erythranthe guttata
ACAACAATGATTGGTCTAAGAGTGGTGAGTGTGGGATTCTCTGTTTTTTTTTTTTTAGTAATTCAAGTCATTACAAGAGGAAGAGGGGTCATTCCCAGTGGCGAAGCCAGGATTTGATCATTAGGGGGTTGAATATACATTAAAACATACCGTAAAAAACATCAATGACAACAATGATTGGTCTAAGAGTGGTGAGTGTGGGATTCTCTGTTTTTTTTTTAGTAATTCAAGTCATTACAAGAGGAAGAGGCATCAATGACAACAATGATTGGTCTAAGAGTGGTGAGTGTGGGATTCTCTGTTTTTTTTTTTTAGTAATTCAAGTCATTACAAGAGGAAGAGGGGTCATTCCCAGTGGCGAAGCCAGGATTTGATCATTAGGGGGTTGAATATACATTAAAACATACCGTAAAAAACATCAATGACAACAATGATTGGTCTAAGAGTGGTGAGTGTGGGATTCTTTTTTTTTTTTTTTTGAGTAATTCAAGTCATTACAAGAGGAAGAAGGGTGGGAGGGCCTCGAACCCTAGACCTTTTACCCTGTTGGTAAGGCTAGGTACCAACTCTCCTAATGAGGGTTGGTGTGGGATTCTGTCCCATAGTGAGTTTAATTTTTCGAGGGTTCAAGGGTAGCGCCCTCGGAAGAAAAATTAGGAACTCTTTATTTGACAAAACCAAACGATACGGAAAAAAAACTTTTAGAATTGTTTGAATTACTTTGGATTTTGGGTGGACTAAATAAATATGTAGATTTAACTAGTAATCTACCCGTGCGATGCACGGGTGAGTGTATTTTTTAATATTATTTTATAATATTATATAAAAATAATAATTTTTTTTTCTAACATATTAAATCCCAAAATATTATAGATAAATGTGTTGTCAAATTAGTGAAAATTTGAAAATTGATGGTGAGAAATGTAAGAATTAAGGGCAAATGATAAATAGGTAAATGACAAGAGCACTTAATTCGAAAATGGACATCCAATTTCTTTTGTCTTGCAAATAAATCGACCTTATTCAAACTTATTTCCTAATAAGGAAAACTCTTTTATATATATCAAAATTACCCTTAACTTGAAACTCTTATTCAACTCCAATTTCATGATTTACACCCCAATTTAGCCCAATTTCAACAATTAACCAATTTGGGCCCTTATTATAATTTGACTGCCACAGCCGGAAACCGCTGGTCAGCTGCCGTTGACTTTTTTTTTTCTTTTTTTTTTTGAAAACTTTTTTTTTGAATTTTTTTCCCGGCAGGTTAACCGCCGTTAACCTTTTTTTTTTTCTTTTTTTCCTAACTTGTTTTTACTTAAAAAAATTATTTTAATTAACATTACTGTACGGCCTGCTATATTACTGTCTGACACGGTAATTTTAATGTATTAATTAATTTTGTCGTCTTGGCCTGCAATTTTGCTGTCTTCGACCGTAATATTACTGTCTCCGACCGTGGTATTACTGTCTCATACAATAACATTACTGGAATTGGGACAATAATAATATGATTAGGTACTTACAAACAGTCAACAAACTACCTGTATGTATTATGACCAGATTAGGTTGAGGTCGTTGTTGGAAATCTTTTTACAGCCCAATGGGGGACTTCCACCATGGGAAAATTCCGTCAACCACGATGTTCTTCACCGGCCAAACACACGTTATAAGTTGTTGTGTGATGTTGTGGTGGTGGAGAAATGGGATACGATGGCTTTTGGTAACTATCATAAGCTTGGAAGGTCGAGATCGAGATCGTTTTTTCGCTTCGATGATCGGTTCTAAAATGGTGCGAAATGTGGGAGCACATCAGGAAATTATAAGAACAATTGGATATGCAAGTGGCGAAGTCCGAATAACGCATTTCGAGTAAACTTGTAATATTGTCGATCCATCAAATTTTCATTTTTGTTTTGAATTATGAGTGCATGTAATTCGGTATATAAATCTGCATTCAAGAAAGTTAAATGTGATGTATACTCTAACTGTATTTTCATGTTAACATTAATAGAAAATTAGCTACAAGTTCATACAAGTGTAATTTACTGTTTTTTCACACATTATATTCTCTTTCACTGTCATAAGTGATTCTCAGCCAGTTTTCTTATTTTTTACATTCTCCAAATTTTTCTACATTCTCCAAAACCAAAAACAATCCCAAATTTAGTAATAAAATTTAGAAACTTTCGGTAAAGTCTCTAAATTTGAAGACTCTCTAAAACCTCCATTGAGGATTAATTTCTAACTAAAATCTTCAAGATATGCAAATTATGGGTTATAGAACATTTATCGAGGATGCCCTAACAATCAAAATTTGACAAAAAAAAAAAAGGTAAGTTACACCTACTTCCGATGTATGCAAAAATAACTTTAATTAGTTTTCTGTAGTTTCGCTAATACAATCATCCTCTAAAGCATTGTTAGAAATCCTGGCAGAATAATACATTAGATAAGTTATTTCACTAGTGTTATAACAAACTATTAGTTTCAATCACTGGTAACAACAAGAGCTAAGGGGTGATACGAATCTCCTAACATTTCTTAAATCCTTATTATTTTATAGGGTTAATCTCAAAAACGCCCATGACAAGGGCACTTAATTCAAAAATGGACATCTAACTTTTTTGTCTTGCAAATATTTCCCCTTCATTCAAACTTATTTGCAAATAAGGAAAACTCTTTTATATATACCAAAATTACCATCAATTTATTGAAACTCAATTCAACTCCAATTTCATGATTTACACTTCAATTTAGCCCAATTTCACAAATTAACCAATTTTGACCCGCTACCACCGGTCTCCGGCGTTGACTCTTTCTTTTTTTTTTTTGAAATTTTTTTTCTGAATTTTTTTTTCCGGTAGGTCAACCGTCGTTGACCGTCGGGTCTCTGGCGTTGACTTTTTTTCGATTTTTTTTTTAATTTTGTTTTTTCTTAAAAAAAATATTTTAATTAATATTATTGTCTTGGTTGCTAAATTATTGTCTCCAGCAGCAATTTAACTGTCGGAGACAGTAATTTAACTGTTAATTGATTTTTTTTTTCTTAAAAAAATATTTTAATTAATATTACTGTCTTGGCTCCTAAATTACTGTCTCCAGCAGTTATTTAACTGTTAATTGTCTTTTTTTTTAAAATATTTTAATATTACTGTCTTGACTGCTAAATTGTTGTCTCCAACAGTTATTTAACTGTCGGAGACAATAATTTAACTGTTGATTGACTTTTTTTTTCTTACAAAAATATTTTAATTAATATTACTGTATTTGCTCTAAATTACTGTCTCCAGCAGTTATTTAACTGTCGGAAACAGTAATTTAACTTTTCATTATATTTTTTCTTTTGAGTTTTTTTTTCTAAAAAAAATTATTTTAATTAATATTACTGTCTTGGCTGCTAAATTACTGTCTCCAACAGTAATTTAACTGTCTTATGCAATAATATTATTGTTTGGACAACAATATTACTGTTCGGAAAAATAATATTCATAATATTACTGTCCCAAACAGTAATATTACTGTCTGAGACAGTATTTTAGCAGCAAAAACATAAATATTAATTAAAATATTTTTTTCTAAGAAATTTCAAATTAAAAAAAATAAATCGAAAAAAAGTCAACATCGGAGACCGGCCGGAAAAAAAAATTCAGAAAAAAAAGTTTTCATAAAAAACAAAGTCAATGCCGGAATCTGGCCGGAAAAAAAAAAATCATACAAAAAATTATTTTCTGAAAAAAAAAAAATTCAAAAAATTATTAAAATGGGGATTAATGTGATATATTTGTTTAAATCCGGGGTCAGTGTGTATTATTAAGGAAGTTAGAGCATAATGGATGGAATTGACAAAAAATATATTATGGAGGGTATTTTTGACTAAAGATATGAGGATGAATTTATTTGAAAGACTATTTTCTTTTGGACCAATATGCATTTAAGTCCCTTGGGATGGTAGCGCTGCAAGAAACAGATATACGCACATCGATCCCTAAGACATGAAAACTTGACTCCGATAATTGTTTCAGGGATGTTTTTTTGTAATTATTAATACCACATGGACCTTAAAATTATTTTTACATACCTCAGAGGTGGTTGTGTAAATGTCTAATTTACCCCAAAAAAATCAATCATTACTTTAAGATTTTATTTTTCTTTCAATCAAATGGATAAAATTCAACGGTTACATACTTACATATAAAAAAATCTTCATAATTAACAATTATATATATATTTATGGGTAAATGAGTGATAACCCCCTAGTTTTGAAAATATATATGAGGAAGTCCAATGAATTATTTTGTCTTAGTCAAAAACCCAAATTACAATCTTAATTAGTGAGACCCTCCTGGGTAACTTGAATTACCAGTTTTGCCATTTTAATTTCAATTTTCCTAATCTTCTCATTCTTCTACTCACACCCACAACAACCGCCGTTTTATCTCTTCCCCTCTCCCTCTCTTCATCTCTCGTTCCCTTCGTCTCTCTAACTCTATCGCCAAAAAAAAAAAAAAACAGAAAAGTCTCCGGCGACGAACGGAGAACAAGTCGAAGAAGAGCATCGACTCGGTTTTTTTTGTGCTGCAGGTTATGGATAAGGCGTCGCTTATCCATAAAACTCTTTCTCGGTAGATCTGGCCCCGACGAAGAAAATGCACAACAGATGGGGGTTGATGACGGGCGGCAGAGACTTGGGAAGGTATTCTCTGTTAAAATAAAACAAATCATCTTTTAATTAATGTACGTAAGTTTTCTTCTGCTTAAAGCTTAGGCTTTAAAAATAAGCCTGTAAAATTGGCATGGCATGCCAATTGTTCAACAGTAGAAATATTTTGGACTCCAATATTGAATGGGGTCAGGTTATTTGGAAATTAAACATATCTTTGGTCTATATGATATAGTACTTAGACAGAGGTAGATCTTGGCCTTAAAATTGTTTTATCTGTAAATCCCTTTTTTGGTTGATGGAGAGCTCAAACTAGATCTACTATTTCTTATTCAAAAAAAAAAAAAAAATCCAGATATACTGCGTTTTTTAAGATCTGTGAGCAATTAATATTAAAAAAAATTCCTTTGGATTAATTTGAATTTTTATTTTGTTTGATTCTTATGTTGTTCATTTTTTTATAAATCATATGTCTTTTATTTTTCGTATTTATTTGAAGATGATCCGAAATGCCTCAAGTGTGAGAGCTCTGTTTGCCTGTAGTAGAAACTTAATCAGTAGCAGTTACTTAGATCGGTGATTTGGGTCAGGTGAATATACATTCATATGTAGTCATATACAGTCATATATGTAGTCATGTATAGCTATGATACATATAATTATACATGACTATAGAACTTAGGCCAGGTGAATATACAGTTATACAGTTATATACATGTGAAATGGTTTCTACGTTATTGTTTTAGTTTCCTCTCTTTCTTTGGTTGGGGGAGGGCTCAAATCAAATCTACTATTTTTTAGTAAAAAAAATATCAGATCTACTATGTTTTTTAAGATCTGTAAACAATTAATATTAAAATCTTTTTCTTTGAATTAATTTGATTTTTTTTATTTGTTTGATTCTTATGTTGTTCATTTTTGTTATAAATCATATGTCTTTTATTTTTTGTATTTATTTGAAGATGACTCGAAATTCCTCAAGTGTGAGAGTTATGTTTGCCTGTAGTAGAAACTTAATCAGTAGTGGTTACTTAGATGGGTGATTTGGGTCAGGTGAATATACAGTAATATGTAGTCATATACAGTCATATATGTAGTCATGTATAGTCATGGATACATATAACTATACATGACTATACAACTTGTAGTATACTATAATCATTTGTAGTGGATTACAGTACAATAAATTTAAAAAAAAAAATCATGTTTTTTTGTATTTTTCATGTAATCTAACTCGCATGTTCTATTTTGCCCTTTTAACTTGTATTTTTTTTGTGACAGGTTTTTTGTTTGCATAACATTATGAGATGCAAAGAATAAGACGCAAAGAAGTGCCATGTGAAGTTACATTAATGCTATAGTACTCCAGACTTATGCCACTTATATAACTATAGATAATTGTAGATAACTATAGTCACGTGTAGTAACATATATGTATATGTATGCTATGCGCTTTTTAATGTATAGTAATGCGTGTTCATGTTTTGAAGATTATATGCACGTGATTGTGTTTTTTTTTGTTAGTTGATTTATAATATCAAGATTAAAATTCTGACATTTGTTGTTGGTGTAGATTAATTTTGGGATAAAAAAACATTACATGATTACATATAACTAACTATACATGATTGTGGTATACTATAGTTAGGTGTAGTATACTATAGTCATGTATAGTCAATTTCAGTACAGTAAATTTATCAAAAAAAAATTAAAAAAAAAATTAAAAAAATTATAAAAAAAATACAAAAGAGGGTATGTATAAAAAATAATAATAAAATATACATTTATATTTTTTATTTAAAAAATCTATAAAAAATAATAAATGCAGGCCCAAAAATGTTAAATGCAGTTGGGCATTGTACTGAATGCAGAGATGAAAATACTAATGCAGTTGGGCGAAAATTGCACTTAAGGGCACAATAGTACTTTTGCCTGCCTCTCCAGGGGTGTATCTCAAAGGAAGATTTTTAGGGGTGAACCTATCCCTATATATTTTCCATTCTAGGTGTGTATATCAAATGACCCCATATATTTATATAAAAAAGATCTTCACAGTTAATAATTTTCCACTCATATTTCAGTTGTTTTTACCAAAAAAAAAAAAAAAAAATTAATTATTGTTAAAATAAGAAAGAAAGTAAAAACATGTGATTAGATCAATGGACAGCTCTTGGAGTTGGGAGCTATGAAAGAAGGCAACGAATATTTGCAAGACGAAAATTACTAAGTGCAAGACCTTACTTCATGCAAGACCAAAATATAAATAAATTTACTAAGATCAAGACTGGAAATTACAAATATAACCCCAATAATAATTTAGATATTATTAATTTAAATTAACGTAATTGCTATTGCAAGACCAAAAAAAAATACAAAAAAATTTTACCAACATCTTCTTCTTCACCCTCATTTTACACATTTTTTTCCACAAAAAATCTTCCATATTCTCCAAAATCCTTATCACATAAAACCCTCAAATCTTTACTAAAACTTGAAAAGAAGGACATTATCGATACACAAGACATAAATATGGAGGATTCTAAGGTCGAAGAACACAAAGAGGTAATAAATATTGTACTTTGTGATCGTTTTTCTCGTTTTTCGCACCTCATTTCACGTATAAAAAATTCGACATGTACAGGTCGAAATATCCGCTTAATATCGACACAGTAGTGTCGAAAATTTCAACATAATTCGACACTCCTTAACTGTCGAATTATATTGAAATTTTCGACATTCTGGTGTCGAATTATATTGAAAATTTCGACATTCTGGTGTCGAATTATATTGAAATTTTCGACGCTGGTGTGTCGATTTTTCAAAAATCGACACCAGTATGTCGAAAAATTTCCAAAAAATCGACAAGTACAGGTCGTTTTTTGTAAAACCGCAACTCCTTCAACAATAGTGCTACAATCGAACCCTAGAATCATTAATTATGTTCTAAAATGACTTGAATTCATTATTCTAACAATAAAATCATGTTTATCACATTTATTTCTCAAAAAAAATTAATTCAAAAAGTAATTTCCTTGTTTTTCGTGAGATTATTGTGGCGGGGTTGGGGCAACAACGGACTTCAACGGCGACGGGGAGGTGGTGGACTTCAACGGCGACGGCGACGGCGACGGAGCGATGGGGCGACGGTTGAGTGCTGCAATTGATTTTCTTGTTTTCTTCTTCCCTTCTTCCCTCCTCGTTTTTCAATTCTCAATTCAATTTCTTTTTTCTTTCTTTTTTTATTAATTTTTCTTTTTTAAACTGGTCTTGCAAAAGAAAATTAATAAAATAATTTTTATTTTGTTTGTATTTTATTAAGGTTATTATAGTCTTTTTATACTGAATTTAATAAAAAAAATTAATTTGGTCTTGCACTAAGTAATTTTCGTCTTGCAAATAGTCGCTGCCATGAAAGAAAGTTCGTTCGTCTTCTCTTTGAAATTCTATTCAACTCTGGTGGGCTTACAAACCCTCTTCTTTCTTCTTTCTTCTTTCTTCTTTCTTGTTCACCATCACCATCATCAAAACCCAATCACTATTCACCTTTTTGACTACAAGAGTAAGCGAAAGCTTGACCGATTCTCTCACTACTGTTATCATCTTCTCTCACTAAGTTCTTGATTTCTTTCGCCATGGGGCAATCTGACTGTGTAGGTTTTTGCAGAATCTGACCCATGCCCATTTCCTTTCGGGTAAGCCCGTATTCGATTTTCTATTTGGTTTCCCGATTCTTGATTAGAAAAGAAATGGGTTCTTGATTTTGTGTTTTCTGTGTAAGAAAAAAATAATTAAAAAAAAAAGTGGGTTCTTGATTTTGTGATTTCTGTGTAAGAAAATAAATAAAAAATAAAAAAATTGGGTCTTTATATATCAGTTCAATTATGTTGCCTGATCTGTGTGGATCAAGATTGCTTTTATCTTTGCCCGATGATATATTCTCCGTTATTACAAGCTCCCTCTCTCCGAGTGACGTGTGCAGCCTCGGTCTCGCTTGTCGAGATCTCAACGCCGTCGTTTCCTCGGACAAAGTATGGCTTGCCCAATGTAGTAAATTGGGAATTAAATTACTCCCTTTGAGCACCCTCGTCGAATGGAGAAAGGGGGTTCTTTCGTACCGAGCTTTATGTCGATTCTTGATCGACGTTCACCCGTTAATCGGTATTTGGGTTCACCAAAACCCGGAGCTTGGCAATGTAGTCTATGTCATGCCCGGTTTTTTATCGCTCGTTGGATGTCGAATAATCCCACAAGAAGTGGGCCCGTTAGGGCTTGAAGAAGGTCCGATTTTGTGGACGCCCGTATTCGAAATCATATGCAATCACGTGGGGTCCGCTTCGTTCTTTCTACACGGTAGAGAGAGAGGAGATGATTACGTTTATCCCGGTTTGCTAAAGAATTCCTCCGCGGATAAGAATTGTAACGTGCTTTTGCTCGAAGTGGAGCCTAGGCATCAAAGTGAAGGTGGGAAACTCACGTATAGCAAGAGCTTTGCTCGTGAATTGGATAACGAGGTTTCTTTGTCGAATAAGCTATCAAGATCGTGTAGTGGGAGGGTTTCTAATTCGAAGTCGCAGAAAATGCCCTTTAGCCGTTTGGGTTTTGGCGATCGAAGGAGGCTACTCGATGTTGTTACGAGTCAAATCCGAAATATTGTTCCGAAAGAAGCAAATGTGATGTTGTTTCCTCGCTCGAAGAACGATTTTGGGGTCTTGTACGAGAGGAGATTGTTGCTCTTGCAAATGTACGATGAAGAATCATCGTCGCCTTTTAATCCCACCGAATTAGGATCGAGCGACGTGTGCAAAAGCCTCGAGTGTACTACTACTACTACGAGTGTGGATCAATGCCACGTCACCAAAAGCAAGACCCTCTCGGGATTTCTAAAGAATGGGCTCAAACACATATTAAGGAAATCAAGCGTCGATCAAGAAAGTCAGAAATCAACTTCTTCTTCTTCGAGATGCCAGAGTAAACTCCACGAATTTCTTCGATCGGGAGATAGGGTTGGATTGAGTTTACGAGCCGCAACTATGAAACTATCTTCTTACCGAGCGTGGCCCAATATGCACGACAGTCGGTTCGCTCTCTACAAATTACCATTACACCCCTCCAATGCATGCGACGAGTATGCAGGTTTGTGGGGGGCCACTTTCGGTTGGCCCCCGGGGCGGAAATCCGAGGAAAAACCCGGAAAAGCCCTTTTCTTGATTTTGATATCTTACGAAGAATCGGAAGGGGAGAAGCTTATGATTGGTACAAAGATATTGGAAGGCACTTCGTACGTATTGCATCCTAATGGATCGGCTATGTTTATTGTGAACGTAAATCAACCGTCTATGGAATTATTTCCGATCGAGAGTGATGGAGAATCGAATTATATTGAAGTTAAAAGGTCGTTTTCGGGAGAAGGTGTTGCGAATGGGTACGGGTTTAGATATCCGGGTTCGAAACCGGGCTCGCTTTTTGTTCTTGAAAACGGATTGCTCGTTTTTATGTGGAAGGAGTCAAGGGTCGTGTTGACTTTGCAGAGGCTCGATTTGGGGGAGCTTTTGAGGAAAGGGGAAAGAGTGAATTCTTTGTCGCCGATTTCGAATTTTGCGTATTTGACAAAGACGTACTCGAACGTTTACTCGGGATTTTGAAATTTTCTTGAAAATAGGCGGCGCTCTATTTTTTTCCTCCAAGGTATGCTTCTTTCTACGTTTAATTGTCTGAGTTGAATACGGCGAATAATTGTAAGTAAGTTCGTTGTAGTTATAAAATGCTGTTCTTCCATCTATATTAAATGACGGTAATTCGTGTATATTTTGTGACAGGATTTTTTTTTTTTGCTGCTGGTGCCAAACGAAGAACTGTGTCGTAGATGGATGAAAGAGGTTCGATTATTTCGATATATTCTTTCGACTGTGCTGACTGAGTTTTGGTAAAATGCATTGGAAAAGAAACATTTGTATAACCATTGTGTTTGGGGTTGTTAAAGTCTGATGTTTATAGACACAAATTTATGCTGAAAAAGAGTGATTTATTTGAGAAATGATTGAGTTTGGTTATATATTACTTTGCAGTTTTTTTGGGAAAAATTACGAAAAAAACCCCTGAATTTGGGTTGAATAACGAAAACACCATCACCTATCCGTAATTATCAAAACTTGCATGATGTTTGTTTCCGTTTTACACTGCGCCCCCCTTACTGTGTGATTTTTTTTCGATTACATGAAATGTTTTCCAAAAAATGCAGAGTTTACTCCTGCAGACGTGGCGTTTCTTTATGCTACTTTTAAGAAACAAAAATTACCCTCAAGGGTATGGTAATACTAAAAAGTTGTAAAAGCCCTGTGTTATTTGAGAACAAAGATTTCGTATAAAGGCTCTATGAGGGTGACTTTTGTCTTTAAAAAAAGACAAAGAAATGTCACCTCTACAGGGGTAGAATTGGCATTTTTTGGGGAAATTTTCCCTGTAGTAAAAAAGATATTGTGAAAAATCACATTGTAAGGAGTGCTTTTAAAAAAATAGCTCAAAGTAACTTACTTTAGAGAAGAAAAAGTAAAAATTAATTTTGCAAACGCCTAAAAACAGATTATGAGAAAAAAAAACTTAGAAGCTATTTTTAAAAGTTTTTGCGACCACCACCTAAGTGTTTTAAGACAATAAGAAAAATGACAAAAAAAAAAAAAAAAAATCCAATTGAATATTGAGATTATTCATGCTCGAGTTTAGTATTTTAATTTTAAAATATAACCATTTAAATAAAATAAATTAATTATACAGTCACTAGAGAAACTATCAAAAATTGAAAGAAAAATAAATAAAAAAATTTACTTTGATGAATCTAAACACCACACACACACAGAAGAATTCCGTCATCCGCTTCATTCACAAATCTCCATTACAACAAAACAAACCCTTTCGAAATACAAATCAAGGAGAATTGGCGCGCTTTTCCATCACAGCAAAAAATCGGCAAACAAATCCACAAGTCCTTTCAGAGAATGATTCTGCCAAGGCGGATAATTCCCTGGTCGTCGATTCCACCATTTGTTCGTCGTCGGCGGCAGCGGCGGCGGGCGGTGGAACTAGGGTTAATCGATTGTCATATAATCCGCTGCGGAGACCATACTTTCATCCACGATTAGCTTATCCGGTGGTAAGAATCGAAGTTAATTTGTGTGTTTATTGTCATATTGAAGTTTGATTTGCTTAAAAAAAAGTACATTTCTGATAATTATGTTGAACCTGTAATCTGTAAGCAAATCATGAATATTCAACGGATAATTTGTTCTTTCTCGTTCGCTATCAATCAGTTGACTTTTGACAGTGTGTAAACAAAAGCTTGATCAAGTCTGTTGCTTCATTGGTTGAATTATTATGACCCTACTATGTTTAATTAGGTTTAAATAATCAAGTCAATTTTTAATAATCAAGTCAATCCCCTCCCTACATTACTTTCTCCCATTCAAGGCTCTCATCAGTTTTTGTTAAACATTTTAAATCTTGTGATAATTAGCAGCTTGAATTCTTGTCAATTGTTTATGTGAGAATCTGATGCATGCCTAATTGCTTCCAAATCAGGTTACATTTGATTTTCTATTTTGTTTATGATTCTTGATTTTGAATAAAGAATGGGTTCTTAAAGTGAATTATGTCATTTTTCGTGTGCAGTGCAGTAATTGATTGGGTCGAGGTATAGGAATAACAATTTTTGTGTAAGATTGAATCTCTTTACTTCATCAATAAAGAAAGAAAAAGGATTTCGGTTATTCTCTACTAAGTTGAGAATTGTAGTCCATTATGTCGTCTGATCTTTGTGGATCACGCTTTCTTTTGGCTTTGCCTCATGAAATATTTTCTGTAATAACGAGTTCCCTCTCTCCGAGGGATGTGTGTAGTCTTGGTATGAGTTGTCCAGGCCTCAACGCTGTTGCGTCATCCGACGAAGCATGGCTTGCCCAATGTGATAAATTGGGTCTAGTCCCTTTTAGCACCCTAATTGAATGGAGAAAGGGGGTTTCATCGTACAAGGCCCTTTGTCGATTCTTGGTGAATATTCAACCATTGATGGGCATTTGGGTTCACAAAAATCCTGAGGTCGGCAATGTAGTATATGTTATGCCTGGTTTTTTATCAGTTGTTGGATGCAGGATAGTCCCGCAAACGATAGGTCCTTTAGGCCTTGAAGATGGTCCTCTTTTGTGGACGTCTGTATTTGAAATTCTCTGCAAGTATGACGGCTCCACAGCATTCTTCTTACACGGGAGGGAGCGAGGAGAAGATTATGTTTACCCCGGATTTCTTAAATCAGTTGATAGAAATTGTAATATGCTTTCGCTTGAGGTGGAGCCTCTGCATCAACTGGATGGAGGAAATACGAGCTCTGAAATTCCTTTCAGCCGTTTGGAATCCGATGATAGAGAGAGGCTCCTCGATTTTACTAGCCAAGTTCGAGATATTGTTCCAGATGCAGCAAAAGGGATTTTTTTTCCTCCCATGAGAAACGATGAGTTTTTTTCTCAACAAGATTTCGCAGTCTTACTTGAAAGGAGATTGTTGCTTTTACATATGTATGAGCGCACTTTGAATCCCACCAAGTTAGGATCAAGTGCTGCAGGTGGTGGGGATCAAGAAAATCAGAGTACTACACTTCATGGATTTCTTCAACCGGTCGGATTGTGTTTACGAGCTCCAAATATGAAAATACATCATTATAAAGCGTGGCCTTCTATGTATGAAGGTCAATCTATTCTTTATAAGATGCCTATTGAGCCTCCCAAGGAATATCACCAGTATGCTGGTTTATGGGGAGGGACTTATGGTTGGACTCCGAGACGGCTATCTAAAGAAACATTCGGAGAGCGCCTTTTCTTGATTTTGATCTCTTATGAAGTGTCCGAGGGGAAAGAATGTATGCTTGCTACCAAGATATTAGAAGGTTCATCCTATGCTGAGCGTCCTAATGGCTCAACTATGTTTACAGTGAATATAGATCAACCAGCCCTGGAGTTATTCCCGTGTGATAGTCAACCCAATCCTATTGATTCCTTTGGGGGAGAAGGTATTGTGGATGGTAATGGTTTCAGATATCCCGGTTCTAAACCTGGTTCACTTTTTGTTCTTCCGAATGGATTGCTTGTTTTTATATACAAAGAGTGGAGGATTATGTTGACCTTGCAAAGGCTCGACTTGACGGATCTTTTAAGGAGAGGCGAAAGAGTGTTATCTCTGCCGCCAATTTTCAACTTTGTGTATCCAACAAGGATGTACATCAATCCTTACCCTGAACCTTCAAATTCTTGAAGCAGCTCTATTTTCTCCAAGGTATGCTTCTCTGTAAATCATTGCTTCTTTTATCCATGCATTGAATCCGAATGTGAATAAAAAAGGGATGAGAACTAATTGTTGTGGATATATACTAATATTCTGTTATGCATTGAAAACATAAAGCTCGCAAGATGTGGATTAGGACTAACATGACGTTGTACAATTCTCATCGTGTCTCCGTATGTGTATAAACAGAATAAGGATTTCATTTTCTTAGAATAGCATAATTCTTGTAAGGTGTTGTTATGTTTCTGGTTTGAAGCTATAATATTTTGCATGTTTAATAGCTTGTAAATTTTTATATTCCAACATCTTTAATGGGTTTCATTATTCACAGGGATCGGGTTTAGAAAGATTTGAAACACTCTTTATTTGAAGTCTTAATTAATGTAAACTTGCAACAACAAAGACCAGTACAGCTATACTCCCAATTTAAGATAATAATGTCCGTTTCTTGGGACTGCATTTTGCTTATTTCATGAGTCATATTAAACAAGTGCAATTAATCAATGATAATCAGAGACATTGATGAAAACATATATCAGTTTCTAAATGATGATTGAAAACCCCGGTAGGAAGGAAGCTTGTTATAGATAAGTATAGCAGATATAACCGATCGTATCACTAGAGCTAAGCATTGGTATTTTGACACTTCCACCCCCTTTTTTAAGAAATCCAGAAAATAATGTTATCTTTTTATGCAGTATGTATTTACCCAGATATATCTTTGAAAAATCATCATTCATGGTAATGTGTGTTTATTTCTGACAGGCAAAACGGTATATAAGACTGCATGCGCTGATGTTTGTTTGGTTCCAATGACATTGAGCTTTGGTTAATCTTGGGTGGTTTGATTCCTTTTTTCTGGTGCTTACAATTTAACAAATAAAGAAGTGTCTCGTTGATGCAAGAGGTTCGATATATTCTTTCGACTGTACTGAATATGATATGGGGATTGAGTTTTGGTAAAATGCATCTGCATAACCATGGTGTTTGGATTTATAGTGTCTGATGTGTATAGACAAAATTGATGCTGAAAAGATTGATTTATTTGAGGAACGGTAAGTTTGGTTAGTAATGTATTTTTCCGCAGATCTTTTGTGAAATATAAATCATTTTTTTTCTGCTTCAATCTGCTATTTAAGATGTAAAAAATTGAAAATTATGTAGACATTATGTTTATTCGACACCAAGAATGAGCTGATTAGTCCATTCTCGTTCTTTTTTCGTTCTTAGTCCAAATTGGACACTTTCAAATTTCAATCTCAAATCTAAAGAATGAAGTTTCACAATTTTAGTCCGATTTCTGGATCGAGATGCTGTTTGCATACATTTTCTTACAGGCAAATAGTAAACTGAGTTGCGAATTTCTTTTACAACATTTAATTTTTTCTCTCAATAAAAAGATCATATTTTTAAATTGTAACAAGTAGTAGTTGCAATTTGAATCCTTCAAGCAATCCATTATGGTTGACATTTTACAGAGTAAACGGAAGTTTGACCAATTATGTTCCTTCCGTGGGTGGGTTACTCTAATCCCACTAAGTTTAATTAGTTTCAAATAACAAAGTCAATCCCCTGTATTAACTTCTCTCAATCAAGGCTGACATCAGTTTTGCTACATGTACTTGTGTAAATTTGAATCTTGTGAGAACGAGCAGCTCGAATCCATGTCAATCGTTTCTGTGAGAATCGGATGCATGCCTATTGCTTCCAGGTCAGGTTATATTTTATTTTCTATATTGTTTCCGATTCTTGAATAGAGAATGGGTTCTTGAAAGGAATTTATACCCGTTTTGGTATTCAGTGCAATAATTGATTGGATCGAGGTGTAGTTTCAGTTTGTGATCTTTCACCGCCGTACGAATAACTGTTTTTTTGTAAGATTGAATTGAATCTCTTAACCTCATAAAAAAAATCGTTTATTCTCTACTAATAAATAAAGAACCGTAAAAAAAAATTCATTTATTCTCGACTAAGTAGTCCGTTATGTCGTCTGATCTTTGTGGATCAAGCTTGCTTTTGTCTTTGCCTGATGAAATATTTTCTGTAATAACGAGTTCTGTCCCTCCGAGGGATGTGTGTAGTCTTGGTCTTAGCTGTCGAGGTCTCAACTCTGTTGTGTCATCCGACAAAGCATGGCTTGCCCAATGTGATAAATTGGGTCTAGTCCCATTTAGCACACTAATTGAATGGAGAAAGGGAGTTTCTTCTTACAAGGCCCTTTGTCGGTTCTTGGTGAATATTCAACCATTGATGGGCATTTGGGTTCACAAAAACCCTGAGGTCGGCAATGTAGTATATGTTATGCCTGGTTTTTTATCAGTTGTTGGATGCAGAATAGTCCCGCAAACGATAGGTCCTTTAGGCCTTGAAGATGGTCCTCTTTTGTGGACGTCTGTATTTGAAATTTTCTGCAAATATGACGGCTCCACAGCATTCCTTTTACACGGGAGGGAGCGAGGAGAAGATTATGTTTACCCTGGATTTCTTAAATCAGTTGATAGAAATAGTAATATGCTTTTGCTTGAGGTGGAGCCTCTGCATCAACTGGATGGAAGAAATACGAGCTCTGAAATTCCTTTCAGCCCATTGGAATCTGATGATGGAGAGAGGCTCCTCGATTTTACTAGCCAAGTCCGAGATATTGTTCCAGATGCAGCAAACATGATTTTTTTTCCTCCCATAAGAAACGATGAGTTTTTTTCTCAACAAGATTTCGCAGTCTTACATAAGAGGAGATTGTTGCTTTTACAAATGTATGAGCGTACTTTGAATCCCACCAAGTTAGGATCAAGTGCTGCAGGTGGTGGGGATCGAAAAAATCAGAGTACTACACTTCATGGATTTCTTCAACCGGTCGGATTGTGTTTACGAGCTGAAACTATGGAATCACGTCATTATAAAGCGTGGCCTTCTATGTATGAAGGTCAATCTATTCTCTATAAGATGCCTCTTGAGCCTCCCAAGGAATATCACGAGTATGCTGGTTTATGGGGAGGGACTTATGGTTGGACTCCGAGAAGGCTATCTAAAGAAACATTCCGAGAGCGCCTCTTCTTGATTATGATCTCTTATGAAGTGTCCGAAGAGAAAGAATGTATGATTGCTACCAAGATATTAGAAGGTTCATCCTATGCTGAGCGTCCGAATGGCTCAACTATGTTTACAGTGGATATAGATCTACCAGCCCTGGAGTTATTCCCGTGTGACAGTGAACCCAATCCTATTGATTCCTTTGGGGGAGAAGGTATTGTGGATGGTAATGGTTTCAGATATCCTGGTTCTAAACCTGGTTCACTTTTTGTTCTTCCGAATGGATTGCTTGTTTTTATATACAAGGAGTGGAGGATTATGTTGACCTTGCAAAGGCTCGACTTGGCGCATCTTTTAAGGAGAGATGAAAGAGTGTATTCTCTGCCGCCAATTTTCAACTTCGTGTATCCAACAAGGATGTACATGAATCCTTACCCTGAAACTTCAAATTCTTGAAGCAGCTCTATTTTCTCCAAGGTATGCTTCTCTGAACCATTGCTTCTTTTATCTATGCACTGAATCGGAACGTGAAAAAAAAAAATATGAGAACTAATTGTTGTGGATATATACTAATTTTTATTTGGTATGTATTGAAAACATAAAGCTCGCAAGATGTCTATAATGTATAAACAGAATAAGCGTAATGGAATATATGAGTCTGTGTGGTGCAAATAATTCTTATCCTGTGCAATATTGTTAGGATAGCTTGTAAATTTTTAAATTCCTTTTTGCAATAGACTCTGGATAAAGAGGAAAATCAAGTGATTGGTACAAGGTGACATCTTGGAGGGGTTCCATAATTGTTGGTGGAATTCACGGGGATCGGATTTAGAAAGATTGAAACACTTTGTATTTGACGTCTTCATGCTTGTGTAGTGTGCAGCATTTCAAACATTTTACGACTGAAAATCTAAAAGCATTATCTTCCAAATCCGTTATTAGTTATAAAATGATGTTCTTCCAGTTTCTTCCTTAATTCCATATGATTGACAACTTCGTAAGTAGGTTCACTTCAATCATTGGCGTTGAATGCAGTAACTTTAACTAGTTCGGAATTTGTTAAAATTAGAAATTTTGAAGATTTTCATTTTTTTGGGGGAGTTGTCGTATTTTGGGAAAATAATTTGGTAAAAAAAGGTAGCGTTTGTTTGTATTTTGAGTTATAGTTTGGGGGAGACATTTTGCACCATAGGTTGTACGGGTCAAGTTATGTATGAAAGTATTAGAAGAAAGAAAGAAGAATATTATTATCCATTTGTGCATTATGTATTTACCCCGATTTATCTTTCGAAAACCAAAATTGATGGTAATGACTAATGCGAGTTTTTTTCTGACAGGCAAAAAATTATCTACAAGACTGCATCTGGTGTTTGTTTGGTTCCTTTTTTTGCTGCTGTCAAAATAAACAAGTGTCTCGTTGACGAAAGAGGTTCGATATATTCTCTCGACTGTATTATCATATGGTGATTGAGTTTTGTTGAAATGCATTAGAAAATAAATATTTGTACGACCGTGGTGTTTGTTAGGATTCGTAGTGTCTGAGATGTGTAGACAAATTTGATGCTGAAAAAATTGATTTGTTTGAGGAATGGTAAGTTTGGCAATGTATCTTTTGCAAATTGTTTGTGAAATATATATCTGATTTTTCTTTGCAATTTAAGATGTAGAAAATTGAAATTATGTAGCCATTAATTGGTTTATTCAACCCCAAAAATGAACTGATTAGACCATTCTCGTCTCTATTAGTATCTTCTTTGAATTGCTATTTCCTGAGCTTTGGTCCGAAAGAATAAATTATTTTCAAGAAAACTACAGTTTTGCACCTATTTCACATTTGGTCCCCCATGTTCACAGAAAATACATTTTGTCCCACATGTTTCAATAATTTAACACTTTTGGTCATTTCCGTCAATTCCGATAGTCCGTTAGTTAAGGCAGTGTGGGCACACGTTCAATTCCGTTAGTACTAGCGGAAAATTGACAGAAATGACTAAAAGTGTTTAAGTTTTGAAACATTAGGAACCAAATGTGTATTTTTTTAATATGGGGACTAAGTATGAAATCGGTGCAAACTTGAGGGATGAAAACTGTATTTTTCCCAATAGTTTCCGTTCTCAGACCAAATTGGACACTTTCAGTCCAGTATCTACATAATAAAGATTGACAATTATAGTTCGACACTCTATTTTCTGAAATAAGATGCTATTTGCTGGCTTTTTTTACTGGCAAATAGTAAACGAAGTTGCAAATTTATTTTCCAACATTTTTTTTCTCAATAAAAAACGTATTTTTAAATTATAGCAAGTACATGTATTAAGGAAATCGAGCGGTGATAAAGAATATCACACGACAACCTCTTCTTGTTCTTCGAGATGCCAAAGTAAACTTCACGAATTTCTTCGATCGTAAGATAGGGTGGGATTGAGTTTACGAGCCGTAACTATGAAACTATATTCTTACGTAGCATGGCCTGATATGCACGACATTCGTTTCGCTCTCTACAAATTACCGACTAAGACGAGTACAGATATACGCCCAATTTAAGATGATAATGTCCGTTTCTGGGAACTGCATTTTGCTTATTTCACGAGTCATATTAAATGTCAATAAGATGGAGGAACGGGCCAAGGTAACTTCAAACTTATTTTGGAGTCCTTAATTTGTATCTTCTTGACCATCAGATTGTCGTCAAGCTAATAACTACATATGGAAAGTGTAAGTGCAACATCAACACAGTGGATAGGACTAGTTTCTCTTATTTAATCTTACAACAGTTCTAGTTTTACATATGATCAAATGTATCCTTATACATTTGAAGCATCTCCCCATTTTGCGACTGAAATCTAAAAGCATTCTCTTCCAAATTCGTTATTAGTTACAAAATGTTGTTCTTCCAGTTTCTTCGTTAGTTCCTTACGATTGAGAACTTTGTAAGTAGGTTCACGTAATTGTTGATGTTGAATGCAACAGTAACCCGAGTTCGGAATTAGTCAAAATTCGAAATTTTGAAGATTTTTATATTTTTTTGGAAGTTGTGGTATTTTGGGAAATAATTTGAGAAAAATGTAGCGTTTGTTTGTATTTTTAGTTGTAGAGTGGGACAAGACATTTTTCTACTATAGGTTGTGGGGGTCGTCAAATTATGTACGAGAAGAAAGAAAGGAGACTTGTTTGTATTTTAGTTGAGACATTTTTCTACTGTAGTGTTCTATCCCAATTGTCAATTTTGTCCAAGGAATAATTTCACAAGGGGACACTCGCATAGAATATGGAACGAGTCTTCTCTCTCTTGACAACATCTTTGAAATTGATCCATCAAACTTTAGTTATCTATCATGCTTTAGGGCTTTAATTAATTTAAGGTTGTCTCTGTGAGCCAAAGAAAGATTTAATCCTGAATGCAATTAATTAAAGATACTCAGAGACATTAATTAACCAACTGTTTCTCACATGTATAAGTTTCTAAATTATTTTCTCTTGCTAAATTAATTTTCCTTAAACTGCTATTTTGTAGTCCAGTGCCTTTTTGCTTTATTGATGATTGAAAAACCCTGTAGGAAGGAAGAATGTTATAGATAAGTATAGAAGATATAACAATTTGTACCTATAAAGCTAAGCATTGATATTTCGACACATCTAGCAATCTTGCAGCCAAGCGATCTATAAACCCGGAAATATTATTATTTTTTTATGCATTATGTATCTGCCCCGATTTATCTTTGGAAAATCGTCATTGATGGCAATGCCGTGTTTATTTCTGACAGGCAAAACGATCTATAAGACTGCATGCGCTGGTGTTTGTTTGGTTCCATTGACATTGAGCTTTGGTTAATCTTGGGTGGTGTGATTCTTTTTTTTTTCTGGTGCTGCCAAATAAAGAAGTGTCTCGTTGATGCAAGAGGTTCGATATATTCTTTCGACTGTATCGAATATGAATCTGGCGATTGAGTTTCGGTAAAATGCTTCTGCATGACCATGGTGTTTGGATTTTTAGTTTTTGATGTGTGCAGACAAATTTGATGCTGAAAGATTGATTTATTTGAGCAACAGTAAGTTTGGTGAGTAATGTATTTTTCGCAGATCTTTTGTGAAATATAAATGATTTTTTTTTTCTGCTTCAATCTGCAATTTAAGATGTAGAAAATTGAAAATTATGTAGTCATTACTTTGTTTATTCGACACCAAGAATGAGCTGATTAGACCATTCTCGTTCTTTTTTCGTTCTTAGTCCAAATTGGACACTTTCAAATTTCAATCCCAAATCTAAAGAATGAAGTTTCACAATTTTAGTTCGATTTCTAGATCGAGATGCTGTTTGCATACATTTTCTTACAGGCAAATAGTAAACTAAGTTGCGAATTTCTTTTCCAACATTTATTTTGTTTCTCTCAATAAAAAGATCATATTTTTAAATTGTAACAAGTAGTTGTTTAAATTTGAATCCTTCAAGCAATCCATTATGGTTGACTTTTGACAGAGTAAACGGATGTTCGACCAATTATGTTCCTTCCGTGGGTAGGTTACTCTGATCCCACTAAGTTTAATTAGTTTCAAATAACAAAGTCAATCCCCTGTATTACCTTCTCTTAATCAAGGCTGATATCACTTTTGCTACATGTACTTGTGTAAATTTGAATCTTGTAAGAACGAGCAGCTCGAATCCATGTCAATCGTTTCTGTGTGAATCGGATGCTTGCCTATTGCTTCCAGGTCTGGTTATATTTTATTTTCTATTTTGTTTCCTACTCTTGAATGGAGAACGGGTTCTTGAAAGGAATTTATACCCTTTTTGGTATTCAGTGCAATAATTGATTGGATCAAGGTGTAGTTTCAGTTTGTGATCTTTCACCGCCATACGAATAACTGGTTTTTTTTTTTTTTTTTTTTTTCTGTAAGCTTGAATCTACTTACCTCATTAATAAAGAACAAATAAAAAAAAAGGATTTCGTTTATTCTCAACTAAGTAGTCCGTTATGTCGTCTGATCTTTGTGGATCACAGTTACTTTTGGCTTTGCCTGATGATATATTTTCTGTAATCACGAGTTCCCTCTCTCCGAGGGATGTGTGTAGTCTTGGTCTCAGCTGTCCAGGTCTCAACGCTGTTGTGTCCTCCGACAAAGTATGGCTTTCCCAATGTAATAAATTGGGAATTAAACTACTCCCTTTTAGCACCCTCGTTGAATGGAGAAAGGGGGTTTCTTCTTACAAGGCCCTCTGTCGGTTCTTGGTGAGTATTCATCCGTTGATCGGCATTTGGGTTCACCAGAACCCTGAGCTCGGCAATGTAGTATATGTTATGCCTGGTTTTTTATCAGTTGTTGGATGCCGGATAATCCCGCAAACGATAGGTCCTTTAGGCCTTGAAGACGGTCCTCTTTTGTGGACGTCTGTCTTCGAAATCCTCTGCAAATCCGACGGCTCGACAGCATTCTTTTTACACGGGAGGGAGCAAGGAGCAGATTATGTTTACCCCGGATTGTTTAAATCAGTCGATAGAAATTGTAATGTGCTTTTGCTTGAGGTGGAGGCTCTGCATCAACGAGATGAAATAGATAAGGGGACTGAAATTCCTTTTAGCCGTTTGGAATCTGATGACAGAGAGATGCTCCTCGATTTTGTCACGAGACAAGTCCGCGGTATTGTTCCAGATACAGCGACCGCGATATTATTTCCTCCCTTGAGAACCGACGAGGTTGATTCTCAACAAGATTTTACAGTCTTACACGAAAGGAGATTGTTGCTTTTACAAATGTACGAGCGTATGTTGAATCCCACAGAATTCGGATCAAGTGAGGCAGGTGACGGGGATCAGGTGCTCGAACAGATACTAAGGAAATCGAGCTCAACAGATGGCGGTCAAGAAAATCAGAGTACACTCCATCAATTTCTTCGATCGAGCGATAGGGTTGGGTTGTGTTTACGAGCTGCAACTATGGAATTAAGTTTTCATATGGCGTGGCCCCATATGGACGATGATCAATCTATTCTCTATAAGATGCCTATGGAGCCTCCCGACGAATGTCACAAGTATGCTGGTTTATGGGGAGGGGCTTACGGTTGGCCTCCGACGAGGGTGTCAGAAGAAAAAGCCGGAGAGGCCCTTTTCTTGATTTCGATCTCTTACGAAGTGACCAAATGGGGGAAGAAACTTATGATTGGTACAAAGATACTAGAAGGTACGTCGTACGTTGAGCATCCTAACGGCTCAGCTATGTTTACAGCGAATGTAGATGAACCAGCCTTGGAATCGTTCCCGAGTTATGGCGCTGAAGACTCCGAGTCTATCGATTCATTTGGGGGAGAAAGTATTGCAAGTGGTTATGGTTTCAGAAATCCTGGTTCTGAACCCGGTTCGCTGTTCGTTCTTTCGAATGGATTGCTTTGTTTCGTATCTGAGGAGTCGAGGACTGTGTTGACGTTTCAGAGGTTCGACTTGGCGGATCTTTTAAAGAGAGGTGAAAGATTGCCTTTGCTATTGCCGCCGGTTTCGAACTATGTGTATCCAATGAGGTGGTACGTAACTCCTTACTCTGGAATTTCAGATTCTTGAAACAGCTCTATTTTTTCGACAAGGTGTGCTTCTTCGGTGTAAACCGTTGCTTCTTTTATCTGTGCACGAGTGTGTGTGTGTGTGTTGTACGGCCAAGTTATAAGGCCAATTTAAAAAAAAAAAAAAAAAAAAAAAAAATTGTTCAGGATTATAATACTTTTTGCAGTTATTTTCATGTAAAAAAAATAATAATAAATTTATTCGAGAGGATATTTATTATTACAAGATTTAATGGGTCAATACCTTTTTCATTTTTCACATGTAAAAACTCAAGGCAAATTACTAAAAAATCCTAATTAAAAACAGGGGCAATTAGCTAGAGTTCTTACTATAAGAGATTTTATTTGTATAAATCCAACTATTAATTCCCTATTTTTATTACTTTTATTATTCTTATTTGTCTAAAATACTGCAAACAAAATATGGAAAATAAAAATCCTCAAATAAAAC
>NW_012193618.1:87806-124910 GCF_000504015.1 Erythranthe guttata
CTTTACCCCATAGCGCAAAAGGGCATTTACACTTTATTGAACCGGACTTCCGGCTTGTTTCGACCTCTGCATTTTTTCCTCGACTCTTATAGGCTCTTTTGCAAGTTAAATACTGTCGGCCCTCGTGGTAAGACTGTCGCCTAATCTCATGTCCATGACTGATGGCCATATTCATCGCCCACTCGACTAGTGCATCTTTACTATCAATTGGACTAAATTCAAATACAACTACAAAGTGATCTAAATGTCAAATACAAATACAAATTGAACTAAAATTCAATCATTGGCTTTGAATGCAGTAACTTTAACTAGTTCGGAATTTGTTAAAATTAGAAATTTTGAAGATTTTCATTTTTTTGGGGGAGTTGTCGTATTTTGGGAAAATAATTTGGTAAAAAAAGGTAGCGTTTGTTTGTATTTTGAGTTATAGTTTGGGGGAGACATTTTGCACCATAGGTTGTACGGGTCAAGTTATGTATGAAAGTATTAGAAGAAAGAAAGAAGAATATTATTATCCATTTGTGCATTATGTATTTACCCCGATTTATCTTTCGAAAACCAAAATTGATGGTAATGACTAATGCGAGTTTTTTTCTGACAGGCAAAAAATTATCTACAAGACTGCATCTGGTGTTTGTTTGGTTCCTTTTTTTGCTGCTGTCAAAATAAACAAGTGTCTCGTTGACGAAAGAGGTTCGATATATTCTCTCGACTGTATTATCATATGGTGATTGAGTTTTGTTGAAATGCATTAGAAAATAAATATTTGTACGACCGTGGTGTTTGTTAGGATTCGTAGTGTCTGAGATGTGTAGACAAATTTGATGCTGAAAAAATTGATTTGTTTGAGGAATGGTAAGTTTGGCAATGTATCTTTTGCAAATTGTTTGTGAAATATATATCTGATTTTTCTTTGCAATTTAAGATGTAGAAAATTGAAATTATGTAGCCATTAATTGGTTTATTCAACCCCAAAAATGAACTGATTAGACCATTCTCGTCTCTATTAGTATCTTCTTTGAATTGCTATTTCCTGAGCTTTGGTCCGAAAGAATAAATTATTTTCAAGAAAACTACAGTTTTGCACCTATTTCACATTTGGTCCCCCATGTTCACAGAAAATACATTTTGTCCCACATGTTTCAATAATTTAACACTTTTGGTCATTTCCGTCAATTCCGATAGTCCGTTAGTTAAGGCAGTGTGGGCACACGTTCAATTCCGTTAGTACTAGCGGAAAATTGACAGAAATGACTAAAAGTGTTTAAGTTTTGAAACATTAGGAACCAAATGTGTATTTTTTTAATATGGGGACTAAGTATGAAATCGGTGCAAACTTGAGGGATGAAAACTGTATTTTTCCCAATAGTTTCCGTTCTCAGACCAAATTGGACACTTTCAGTCCAGTATCTACATAATAAAGATTGACAATTATAGTTCGACACTCTATTTTCTGAAATAAGATGCTATTTGCTGGCTTTTTTTACTGGCAAATAGTAAACGAAGTTGCAAATTTATTTTCCAACATTTTTTTTCTCAATAAAAAACGTATTTTTAAATTATAGCAAGTACATGTATTAAGGAAATCGAGCGGTGATAAAGAATATCACACGACAACCTCTTCTTGTTCTTCGAGATGCCAAAGTAAACTTCACGAATTTCTTCGATCGTAAGATAGGGTGGGATTGAGTTTACGAGCCGTAACTATGAAACTATATTCTTACGTAGCATGGCCTGATATGCACGACATTCGTTTCGCTCTCTACAAATTACCGACTAAGACGAGTACAGATATACGCCCAATTTAAGATGATAATGTCCGTTTCTGGGAACTGCATTTTGCTTATTTCACGAGTCATATTAAATGTCAATAAGATGGAGGAACGGGCCAAGGTAACTTCAAACTTATTTTGGAGTCCTTAATTTGTATCTTCTTGACCATCAGATTGTCGTCAAGCTAATAACTACATATGGAAAGTGTAAGTGCAACATCAACACAGTGGATAGGACTAGTTTCTCTTATTTAATCTTACAACAGTTCTAGTTTTACATATGATCAAATGTATCCTTATACATTTGAAGCATCTCCCCATTTTGCGACTGAAATCTAAAAGCATTCTCTTCCAAATTCGTTATTAGTTACAAAATGTTGTTCTTCCAGTTTCTTCGTTAATTCCTTACGATTGAGAACTTTGTAAGTAGGTTCACGTAATTGTTGATGTTGAATGCAGCAGTAACCCGAGTTCGGAATTAGTCAAAATTCGAAATTTTGAAGATTTTTATATTTTTTTGGAAGTTGTGGTATTTTGGGAAATAATTTGAGAAAAATGTAGCGTTTGTTTGTATTTTTAGTTGTAGAGTGGGACAATACATTTTTCTACTATAGGTTGTGGGGGTCGTCAAATTATGTACGAGAAGAAAGAAAGGAGACTTGTTTGTATTTTAGTTGAGACATTTTTCTACTGTAGTGTTCTATCCCAATTGTCAATTTTTTCCAAGGAATAATTTCACAAGGGGACACTCGCATAGAATATGGAACGAGTCTTCTCTCTCTTGACAACATCTTTGAAATTGATCCATCAAACTTTAGTTATCTATCATGCTTTAGGGCTTTAAGTAATTTAAGGTTGTCTCTGTGAGCCAAAGAAAGATTTAATCCTGAATGCAATTAACTAAAGATACTCAGAGACATTAATTAACCAACTGTTTCTCACATGTATAAGTTTCTAAATTATTTTCTCTTGCTAAATTAATTTTCCTTAAACTGCTATTTTGTAGTCCAGTGCCTTTTTGCTTTATTGATGATTGAAAAACCCTGTAGGAAGGAAGAATGTTATAGATAAGTATAGAAGATATAACAATTTGTACCTATAAAGCTAAGCATTGATATTTCGACACTTCTAGCAAGCTTGCAGCCAAGCGATCTATAAACCCGGAAATATTATTATCTTTTTATGCATTATGTATCTGCCCCGATTTATCTTTGGAAAATCGTCATTGATGGCAATGCCGTGTTTATTTCTGACAGGCAAAACGATCTATAAGACTGCATGCGCTGGTGTTTGTTTGGTTCCATTGACATTGAGCTTTGGTTAATCTTGGGTGGTGTGATTCTTTTTTTTTTCTGGTGCTGCCAAATAAAGAAGTGTCTCGTTGATGCAAGAGGTTCGATATATTCTTTCGACTGTATCGAATATGAATATGGCGATTGAGTTTCGGTAAAATGCTTCTGCATGACCATGGTGTTTGGATTTTTAGTTTTTGATGTGTGCAGACAAATTTGATGCTGAAAGATTGATTTATTTGAGCAACAGTAAGTTTGGTGAGTAATGTATTTTTCGCAGATCTTTTGTGAAATATAAATGATTTTTTTTTTCTGCTTCAATCTGCAATTTAAGATGTAGAAAATTGAAAATTATGTAGTCATTACTTTGTTTATTCGACACCAAGAATGAGCTGATTAGACCATTCTCGTTCTTTTTTCGTTCTTAGTCCAAATTGGACACTTTCAAATTTCAATCCCAAATCTAAAGAATGAAGTTTCACAATTTTAGTTCGATTTCTAGATCGAGATGCTGTTTGCATACATTTTCTTACAGGCAAATAGTAAACTAAGTTGCGAATTTCTTTTCCAACATTTATTTTGTTTCTCTCAATAAAAAGATCATATTTTTAAATTGTAACAAGTAGTTGTTTAAATTTGAATCCTTCAAGCAATCCATTATGGTTGACTTTTGACAGAGTAAACGGATGTTCGACCAATTATGTTCCTTCCGTGGGTAGGTTACTCTGATCCCACTAAGTTTAATTAGTTTCAAATAACAAAGTCAATCCCCTGTATTACCTTCTCTTAATCAAGGCTGATATCACTTTTGCTACATGTACTTGTGTAAATTTGAATCTTGTAAGAACGAGCAGCTCGAATCCATGTCAATCGTTTCTGTGTGAATCGGATGCTTGCCTATTGCTTCCAGGTCTGGTTATATTTTATTTTCTATTTTGTTTCCTACTCTTGAATGGAGAACGGGTTCTTGAAAGGAATTTATACCCTTTTTGGTATTCAGTGCAATAATTGATTGGATCAAGGTGTAGTTTCAGTTTGTGATCTTTCACCGCCATACGAATAACTGGTTTTTTTTTTTTTTTTTTTTTTCTGTAAGCTTGAATCTACTTACCTCATTAATAAAAAAAAAATATTTCGTTTATTCTCGACTAAGTAGTCCATTATGTCGTCTGATCTTTGTGGATCAAGCTTGCTTTTAGCTTTGCCTGATGATATGTTTTCTGTAATCACGAGTTCTCTCTCCCCGAGGGATGTGTGTAGTCTTAGTCTCAGCTGTCCAGGTCTCAACGCTGTTGTGTCCTCCGACAAAGTTTGGCTTTCCCAATGTAATAAATTGGGAATTAAACTACTCCCTTTTAGCACCCTCGTCGAATGGAGAAAGGGGGTTTCTTCTTACAAGGCCCTCTGTCGGTTCTTGGTGAGTATTCATCCGTTGATCGGCATTTGGGTTCACCAGAACCCTGAGCTCGGCAATGTAGTATATGTTATGCCTGGTTTTTTATCAGTTGTTGGATGCAGGATAATCCCGCAAACGATAGGTCCTTTAGGCCTTGAAGACGGTCCTCTTTTGTGGACGTCTGTCTTCGAAATCCTCTGCAAATCCGACGGCTCGACAGCATTCTTTTTACACGGGAGGGAGCAAGGAGCAGATTATGTTTACCCCGGATTGTTTAAATCAGTCGATAGAAATTGTAATGTGCTTTTGCTTGAGGTGGAGGCTCTGCATCAACGAGATGAAATAGATAAGGGGACTGAAATTCCTTTTAGCCGTTTGGAATCTGATGACAGAGAGATGCTCCTCGATTTTGTCACGAGACAAGTCCGCGGTATTGTTCCAGATACAGCGACCGCGATATTATTTCCTCCCTTGAGAACCGACGAGGTTGATTCTCAACAAGATTTTACAGTCTTACACGAAAGGAGATTGTTGCTTTTACAAATGTACGAGCGTATGTTGAATCCCACAGAATTCGGATCAAGTGAGGCAGGTGACGGGGATCAGGTGATCGAACAGATACTAAGGAAATCGAGCTCAACAGGTGGCGGTCAAGAAAATCAGAGTACACTCCATCAATTTCTTCGATCGAGCGATAGGGTTGGGTTGTGTTTACGACCTGCAACTATGGAATTAAGTTTTCATATGGCGTGGCCCCATATGGACGAAGATCAATCTATTCTCTATAAGATGCGTATGGAGCCTCCCGACGAATGTCACAAGTATGCTGGTTTATGGGGAGGGGCTTACGGTTGGCCTCCGACGAGGGTGTCTGAAGAAAAAGCCGGAGAGGCCCTTTTCTTGATTTCGATCTCTTACGAAGTGACCAAATGGGGGAAGAAACTTATGATTGGTACAAAGATACTAGAAGGTACGTTGTACGTTGAGCATCCTAACGGCTCAGCTATGTTTACAGCGAATGTAGATGAACCAGCATTGGAACCGTTCCCGAGTTATGGCGCTGAAGACTCCGAGTCTATCGATTCATTCGGGGGAGAAAGTATTGCAAGTGGTTATGGTTTCAGATATCCTGGTTCTGAACCCGGTTCGCTGTTCGTTCTTTCGAATGGATTGCTTTGTTTCGTATCTGAGGAGTCGAGGACTGTGTTGACGTTGCAGAGGTTCGACTTGGCGGATCTTTTAAAGAGAGGTGAAAGATTGCCTTCGCTATTGTCGCCGGTTTCGAACTATGTGTATCCGATGAGGTGGTACGTAACTCCTTACTCTGGAATTTCAGATTCTTGAAACAGCTCTATTGTTTTGACAAGGTGTGCTTCTTCGGTGTAAACCGTTGCTTCTTTTTTCTGTGCACTAGTGTGTGTGTGTGTGTGTTGTACGGCCAAGTTATAAGGCCAATTTAAAAAATAAAAAAAAAAAAAAAATTGTTCAGGATTATAATACTTTTTGCAGTTATTTTCATGTAAAAAAAATAATAATAAATTTATTCGAGAGGATATTTATTATTACAAGATTTAATGGGTCAATACCTTTTTCATTTTTCACATGTAAAAACTCAAGGCAAATTAATAAAAAATCCTAATTAAAAACAGGGGCAATTTGCTATAGTTCTTACTACAAGAGATTTTATTTGTATAAGTCCAACTATTAATTCCCTATTTTTATTACTTTTATTATTCTTATTTGTCTAAAATACTGCAAATAAAATATGGAAAATAAAAATTCTCAAATAAAAGTTTACTTTATACAAGTTTTAATTCCACGGTTTCTTCCCAACAAAAAAAAAGTCGCTGCGAATCTTCAAATCCTAGCTATGATTTTACCTTTCATTCATCTTTCTCCTAAGCGCAAAAATAGAAGACAACAAAAATTGATGTCCGTTTGCTGTTTTGTCGCTTTTTACTTGAAAAAAAAGACCTAGTTTTGTTTGTTTGTTTGTTGTTCGTCATCGCCTCATCACGCTAAATCCGAGAACCTCAAATGCAAACAATATGGTGCAGAAACGTAAAATTCCGAGTGTTGAATATAGGCGTTGAATCTTTGTTTGCACTTGCTTCGTCCCTGCCCTGCCATAGATAGGAATCGTTCGCAGTTTGTAGTTTTGAATCTCTGTCTGCAACTGCTTCGTCCCTGCCCTGCCATAGTTAAGAATCGTTCACAGTTTTGAATTTTGGTTTGAAATTGTTTTGTTCTTGTCCTGCCATAGCTTATTAGAATTGTTCGCAGTTTGCAGTTTTAAAATTTACGTTTGCAATTGTTTCGTCCCTATCTTGCCATAGCTAAGAATTGATTGCAGGAATCGTTCGCAGTTTGCAGTTTTGAATATCTGTGTGTAATTGCTTCGTCCCTGCCCTACTATAGCCAAGAATCTTTCGCAGTTTGTAGTTTTGAAATCTCCATACTTAATAATCGTTTGTTTCAAGCCTAAGAATTGGTTGCAGTGTTCAAATCTCTTTGTTTGTTTTTCACTAGTATTTGCTAGTTTGATGGTTTGATTAGAGAGAGGAGATAGGCGTGAGAGAGAGAGGGAGTGATACGTGAGATTTTTTTTTCTCACTTACGTAAACTGAAATGCTATTCATAGTGCAACTTTTACCGCCTTGCTGTGCGATTTATTTCATTTGTAACTTTCCTTAAAAAAACTCAAATTCGCCCGCTATTTTGTGTGTTATATTACGAAATTCACTCAAGAATTTCGTGTATTTTTACACGAAATGTACGTGTTTATTATTATAGAACATGAATGACGAAACTGTTGGATTGAAAACATTTTCCTCTTTCGTGACATAAAACACGAAATTACACATTATATTTCGTGGAGTTTTCCACGAAATTACACCTTATAATTCGTGGATTTTTCCACGAAATATAAGGTAATGTTTCGTAAAATTTAGTACGAAATCACTAATTGATTTTTTTTTTTAATTTAACCAACTTATTTCAGACACTCAGATAAATAAAATACATTAACATAAATATTCTTAAACTCAAGAAAAAAAACAAATTGACCTAAAAATTAAAATACAAATACGAATTGGACTAAATTCAAATACAAGTACAAATTGATCTAAATTTGAAATACAAATACAAATTGAACTAAAATTCAAATACAACTACAAATTAATCTAAAATTCAAATACAAATACAGATTGAACTAAAATTCAAATACAACTACAAATTGAACTACCGACCAGACTTTAATTGTTCGTACAAGAGTAGTCGGGGTTTGAACATTTTGAGTAAGTGCCTCAGTTTTTTAGCTCTATGATGTACCCATGGTAGAGGATTATTCGCGACCAAATTAACAAACATGAAATGATTGTTGTGCAATGTCACAACAATCATACATGATAAGTGACCACCGCCAAACCTAGGAAGGTAAATCATACATGATAAGTGACCACTGTCAAAAGTACCACTAATGCACTGTATTTTGTAGCAATGCCCAATCCCATTTCATTCATGTCCATCCAATAAGCTTGTGGACAAGGCCCAGAGGTCCAGTCACACTTGCGTATGAACTCAACGTATCCAGTACTGCCAAACATCGCCGTGTACACATTAGCATGCTCGTACAACTCAATAAGCAACTCCCCTCTTACTTGCGGCCATCTTTCTCGGCTTGAGCAACGCACCGGTACCCACAGTTGCCATCCGCCATCACGTTAAAATAATCTTGAATAAGACGGACCATAAATCTGGGCAGGAAAGAATAAAAGTCGATTCATTCATTTGGAGGTATTGAGGGGTTCCATCAGTGTTCCTCTCAACCTTTGCTTTAGGAATCTTTGCACGAGATGAGGTTTGGCGACCCTTGAAACCACAAGACGACTTAATTGTCTCCTTATCAATATGATACTTCCATCTGGAAGGGTCTCTCTTTGTCGAGTTATTCTTTGGTCGTCCTTTGGTCTTAACAAATGATGGCTCGGACATATGCGACGTAGACGGATAAACGATGCCACGCAATGAGGCCACGGCATTTATCTTACTCGTGTAATTCATCTTCTTCAAACTGCAATACATGTCATCAATCTGTCTATCCACAATCGCCTCGCGGTTTACTTGATACTCAGGTAGCTCCGAAGGCTCAACTGCCACGGTACTCCAGAATAGATGCAAGTATGAAATGACGAACGTGTCATTATCTTCCATTTTCTGCACAATTTTTCACGCGCAAGGGAGCCCATGAGTATTCCAAAGATAGTGTGTGCAAATATTCGGATCTTGCATCGTCGGGGACTCCATCTCTTGATCCAATTTCTCTAATGCCAGATGCGTAACATAACAAATCAAACCCTGAAAACACGGCCATGCTGCAGTATGCTTCCTTATCTTGGATGATAATGAAAAATCGCACTTCAGCTGACTAATTTGGATATAAACTTAGTCCCGAAGTTTGCCTTGCACGTTATCCAAACCTCCGGTCGAAGCATTTAACCAACCATTCGCAGAAGAATGAGCACTCTCCACCCTATCCGATTACAACAACAATCAAAGTATACAACGACAATCAAATTACAAAATAAATATTATTTTTATATAATATATTTTATCATTTAAATAACTAAAACATGTAATACTTGTTGGTGCTCGTGTTGCCAAAATGATACACATTGCGGGTATAGGCTCGAGCAAACTTCTCCTTGTATATCAACCACGAATCATTCAAATACTGTATCAATCTAGGATATCCTGCATACCGTCCAACAATTTCATTGTAATTGTAATGATACTCTTCTTAGGTTTCTGATTTCACCAGCTTAGCCCACAGCACACGTCGGAATATTAGACCTTAGTCTTTGTTGCCTCCCATAAATTTCGTCGCATTTGCCTCAACATTTCTGTTTATATGGAATATATACAACATATGATACGAAACTAGGAAGACATTTGGCCGTGCTTTCAAAAGACCCAACTCCCTGTCTGTCAAGATCACATCAGGTTTAACACCATCTAGCAACTCTTTCAAACAATTCATAGTCCGCTCGTAGGTGTCTGCATCTTCATGCGACATAAATGCAACAACAATCATAAAATTCCTCCCAACTGGAGTTATCCCAATTATTTCTAAATGAGGCATTCCATACCTACAACAATGTTTGATATGCCTAATCGGGCCAACCCAATGGGCTTACAATTTATTTACCTACGGGGCTACGAGCCCAATATTGAAGACCACAATCATCGAGGCGCAATCACCTTCAAATAAGGTTTGAGCCCAACAATATCATCTAAGCTCTCATCTAAGCTATAAATAAAGGTTTGAACTCATTCCTCAAGGTACGTCCTATTAACTGAGCAATACTACAACATGTATTCTTTGGACTATTTCTATATCCGCACGTCTGACTTGAGCGTCGGAGGGGTTTCCGCCGGATCAACCCCAGGCCTAGTTCACGTGTTTTATGATCGCAGGTATCTCAAGGTCATCAAGCTCGTGAGCCAGTGATCCACTCTACTCTTCCTGCTCATCCTTCTTCAACTATCTATTGTGATCTATCTTTAGCATCATCATTTGGCGCCGTCTGTAGGAAGGCAAACAAGATCACGTAGCGCGCAAGATGGACTTGAGACTTCTGCTCAGGGGAGTGTGACACTGCTAACAACTTCCCACCTCCCCATGCTCGCGATCCAGCACGAGACACTCCTCGTGATGTCCCACTAGATCCTCAACATGATCCACTTCTTCCCGCCCCTCGATTGGTTCAGAGAACCGAGGAGGCCCTTCAACGCTAGCAAGGGTTATTGACTCTCAACGCTAGCAAGGGTTATTGACTCCCTGGGGTTTACAGTGCCCCCAAAACATTTAGTTCGCCAAGGGTTATCGACTCCCTGGGGGTTTACAGTGCCTCCAAAATATTTCGTTCGCCAAGGGTTATCGACTCCCAGGGGGTTTACAGTGCCCCCAAAACATTTCGTTCGCCAAGGGTTATCGACTCCCTGAGGGTTTACAGTGCCCCCAAAATATTTCGTTCGCCAAGGGTTATCGACTCCCTGGGGTTTATAGTGCCCCCAAAACAAAATGAAAAATTATCCCCAAATGGTGGACATGTGGACGTCAAAAAAAAATTATAAAAAATAAAAAAATATAAAAAATCGGCCAAGTCCAAGCCGCGCGCCTCCTCCAAGCCGCCAAGTCGCACGCCAACCAAGGCGCGTCAGCCCCACATGGGCTGACTTTTCCTGCCTCGGGGCGCGCGCGCCACTAACGACAAAATAAAAATGGAAGCAAAAGAAAAGAAGAAAAAAAAAAGAAGAAAGAGAAGAAAAGCTGCGCCTCGGTACACGCGTCCGAGAAAAAAAAAAAAAAAAAGTATTGCGAAGCGCGTGCTCACACACGCCTGGGGAACTGTCAGCAACCCCTGCGCGCGCCTTCTCATGCACGCGCGCGTGCCTTTCCATGCCCGCGCGCCTTCTCAATGGTTCTTCGGAGTGCGCGCTCTCATCGTGCAACTTTTCCTACTCTCCACCAAATTGCGCGTAGATTTTGACGCGCTTCGCCAAATCGCGCGAGAATTTCAACGCTCTCCACCAAATTGCGCGAGCTCTCCAGCGCGCCTCACCAAATCGCATACTCTCTCAAACGGATAAATAAAAATTATTATTTATCCACACCACGCCAACAATTACGGTACACCACAACACCAATCTATTCTCAACTTGATTCCACGCCGATCGCGCATTGCACGCTCCGACATCTCCAACCGCGCTACGTGCGCGTGCTCCTCCTCCACCGCGGGACCATCATTTGCGCCCGCGATCTCGATCCACGTGATCCTCTACCGAGCGACCTCGACCCACGTGATTCTGCACCGTGCAACATTGATCCTCATGCGCGTCCTAGATACGCGCGTCACTCCACAAGAGTTGCGATATCGGTTCTACGAACATCAATTCGCGCGCGCACCTCCCTCCACTCGCTTAATCGCGCGCAACTTCCACTGCGCACCACCAAATCGCGCGACAATCTCATCGCGTGCTACCAAATCGCGCAAGGAATCCAACGCGCCCCACCCAATAGCGCTCTTTCTCCGCAGAAAAAATAAAAATTATTATTCATCCACGCCATACTAACGACTAACGGAACACTATAGCACCGATCTACTCTCGACACGATCCGGTACTCTTTTCGACTTGGCTCCCACATTGACTCGAGAGTGGGGGACTTGCGAGACAACTCTCATGATGAGCAAACTCGCTCGGTCCTACAACTCGTTGCGAAGCAACTCCCATGAGGAGTCAACTCCCTCGGGTCTACAAAACCACAGCGAGATAACTCCCACGAGGAGACCACTCGCTCCGTCATATAACCCGTTGCGAGGCAACTCCCACGAGGAGCCAACTCCCTCGGGTCTACGAAACCACAACGAGATAACTCCCACGAGGAGACCACTCGCTTCGTCCTATAACCCGTTGCGACTCCCACAAGGAGCCAACTCCCTCAGGTCTACGAAACCACAAAGAGATAACTCCCACGAGGAGAACACTCGCTCCGTCCTATAACCCGTTGCGAGGCAACTCCCACGAGGAGACCACTCGCTCCGTCCTATAATCCCTCGCGAGGCAACTCCCACGAGGAGCCAACTCCCTCGGGTCTACGAAACCACAGCGAGATAATTCTCACGAACAGACCACTCGCTCCGTCCTATTAGCCCATGCGAGACAACTCCCACGAGGAGCCAACTCCCTCGGTACTACTACCCACAACGGGACAACTCCCACGAGGAGCAAACTCGCTCGGGCATATAACCCGTTGCGAGGCAACTCCCACGAGGAGCCAACTCCCTCGGGTCTACGAAATCACAGCGAGATAACTCCCACAAGGAGACCACTCGCTCGGTCCTACAACCCGTAGCGAGACAACTCCCACGAGGAGACAACTCGCTCGGTCCTACAACCCGCAGCGAGACAGCTCCCACGAGGAGACAACTCGCTCACTACTACAACCCGCAGCGAGACAACTCCCACAAGGAGCCAACTCGCTCGGCACTACGAACCCGTTGAAAGGCAACTCCCATGAAGAGCCACCTCACTCGGTAATAAGAATCTTTGCGAGACAACTCCAACGAAGAGACAACTCGCTCAAAGCGACCTCAATCCGCACGTTCCTCAGTCACGCGTCATCCAACGCCCAACAACTTCACTGCGAGACAGTTCTCTCGAGGAGACAACTCGCTCACAATTCACTACACAATCACAAGCTCAAGTTAGCACGATTACAACCCTAGAAACACTTAGAGATACTATGGGAATCTATATAGCCTGGCCAGCTCGATTACTCAAATTTCTCTACTTGTCTTCGATCGGTCATTCATTAAAACGTGGCCACGGGGTCTAACAAGGGGCACGATCCCCATTAAAAAAAATCTTAATAGCATGATCCACTCATCAAGTACATCACGCACAAGGCTATATGTAAACACATACAAGCAACGCGTCAAACCATTGACAATGTCAATAAATAACAACTCCCACGTGGAGATAACTCGATCTGCACTACCACATCGTCGCGGGACAAAACCGACGACTCAAGTAACTTACATCGCGACAACTTGGTCGCACTATGCGCCAACGCGCCTGCACGCCCCTCCGACACACGCTCCAATGCGTTTTCGCACACCATCAGGCCATACGCCAACAAGCGACTACTACAATTTTTACTCTCGACACGATCTGTCATCCATTTCAATATGGCCCCCACATCGACTCAAGAGTAGGGGGCTTAATGATATGCCTAATTGGGCCAACGAGCCCAATATTGAAGACCACAATCACAGAGGCCCAATCACTTTCAAATAAGGTTTGGGCCTAACAATCTCATCTAAGCTCCCATCTAAGCTATAAATAAAGTTTGAACTCATTTCTCAAGGTACGTCCTATTAACTGAGCAATACTACAACATGTATTCTCTGGAATATTTCTATATCCGCACGTCTGACTTGAGCGTCGGAGGGATTTCCACCGGATCAACCCCCGGCCTAGTTCACGTGTTTTATGATCGCAGGTATCTCAAGGTCATCAAGCTCGTGAGCCAGTGATCCACTCTGCTCTTCCAGCTCATCCTTCTTCAACTATCTATGGTGATCTATATTTAAACAATACAATACATTAAAACACAACAATCATAATTTAAACAATCGTAATTATATTTTTACTTACTTATTGGTTTTGTATGTGCGAACTCCATCAATATAACATACGTGAACAACCGTAGTAACGTAATAGATTCGGGACATGCAAACATAACATCAGTTATTGTGTTGCTCGTTTCACTATCGACGCGATGCCAATATTGATACTCGCCTTGTTGAAAGTTATGCACCATAAACTGAATAATAGTCATGCCCTCCATTTCCTCAGATTTAATCTTGGGCAACTCATTGTAAACATGCTTCATAGAGGTTTGTATCGTCGGATCATCTTTCCTCAATCTATCCATGATTAGCATTGGCTTCACGTGAGAATTTCTCAATTCTTTAATTCTTGCTTTCTATTGTGGAGTTATACGACTAGTCGTACCATGTCCCTAAGGAAACAAAGCCGGAGGATGAGTATGTCTGCCATCGCTGACAGTCGACCGCCATAATTCATCAAACCTTGACTTTTTGCCAATCAATTTGAACGGACAACCACATTTTTATGTTCCACTGTTTATAGGATCTTCCACATCGATATTCGTCTGTCGGCCATGTCCGTATTTGTCACACGTCAAGTACTGTGCTTTCTCCATTCTAGACTGACAAATCAAACGGTGACAATGACTAACTGCAGTTGCTTTGGCCCACTTGATTAATTCTTCCCTACTATCGAATACAATATCAACTTGGAAGAAGTGAGAGAAATCTTCATATTCGTTTCGCTCCAAAACCGAGGGATCAAAATACAAATTGTCTTCATATGGATGCGTAAAAAAAAAAGTTAGATACTTGCACAAAAAAAAAACAGAAAAATAACTAGGGATTTCGTGTAATAGTACACGAAATAGGTATATATATTTCGTGAAGTAATGTAAGAAACTCATAACAAAAAAAATTTACTGCTTTTTTGTGTGGTTTTACACGAAATATTAGTTATAACTTCGTAATGTTTTGTACGAAATTACTGGTAAACACGAATATAATGTTAATTTCGTACAAAATACCACGAAAAGACATGAATAATTTGAAACGACTGAAAATCGAAAAAAATTAGACAAAAACGTAATTGTTTACCTCATTTACGGGATCTATATTGGCCATCTTGATAACTGTTGGGTTTTAACTGATTGTAACGAAAACATATCACGATCTACAAAAGTCGGTATATTTGGAGGTTGAGAGGATTTCGAAAAAGGTTAAAGGGTTTCTTGACAAATGAATTATTTCGCACTGTAACTGAAAAAATTTGCACTATGAATAGTAAACCCCGTATGTAAATAACTAATTCAAACAAAAACAAAGATTAGTAATTGTGAGGGTACTTATGTCTAGTAACTTTTTTTTTATTTAATTTATATTATTTTTTAGTTTCAAATGACCTACATTTATATTCATCAAACCATATGATCTCCACTCATATAATTTCAAGAAATAGGATATCTATTTCCCCTAAACAATTATCATAATAAGACGGTCACTGGCACACGCTTGATTCCGTTAGTACTAACGGAAAATTAACGGGAATGACTAGAAAAGTTGAATTTCTGAAACATGAGGGACCAAATGTGTTTTTGTTGAACATGAATGACGAAATATGAAATCAATGCAAACTTGAGGGATGAATTGAGTCCCTAGGTCTGTGATAAGGGACGAGTAATTCATCAGAATTAGAGTCCTAACAGGTTTAACATTTAGTTATTTTCAATTTCCTATAATTAGAGTCCTAGGATATTTTGAGTTCTATTTTATGGTAATTTTCTATTTTCTAGTTTAATTAGGATTTCTTGCTTTACGTATTATATATAGATGCAGTAGGTTTATTTTCTAGGACGTTAAATTTTTTCCTTATCAATAAAATCGAGAGTTATTTTCTCAACTTTCTGGTGGATTCCGGAATTCGTTTATTCTATAGATTAATTCGTAGAAATTAATTCTTTACCGTGCTTCCGTTCTGCGTCAGTTGGCATCAGTAGCGAGGTTTTTCCTGGTTAGATGGCGAAAGGTGCGAAACAAGGAGACGACAACCGCGATGGTGATGACCTCGAGGTTGATAACATTCGGGCAGCAGTCGAGCTCGCTCGAGAAGAATCTCGACAGGCTATAGAGGAATTTCGAGTAGAGATTCGAGGTGAGTTGCGGCAACTTCGGGAATTGCTAGGGGGATTTTCCCTCAATGGCAACAACAGGAGGGGCGAGCCTAACCTGGCCCGCGCTGGGGAGATGGCCCGAGGCGCACGAGTTAGGAATCAAAATCAGCTTCGTCTTCAATATGAAAGTGACGAAGAGTCAGAAGAAGATGATTAGGCGATAATAGAGGGAGATCAGCCCAGACAGAGACAGGACAATTATCGAATAACGGCGGAAATTCCCCCTTTCCACGGGAATCTTTCCATCGAGGACTTTTTGGACTGGATGGTCGAGGTGGAGAGAGCATTCGACGTAATGGAGACACCGCCGGAAAGGATGGTTAAGGTGGTCGCATATAAATTGAAAAGCGGGGCAGCCGTTTGGTGGGAGCAATTACAACGATCACGGACCCGGCAAGGAAAAGGTCTTGTACAGTCTTGGAGACGGATGAAGGGGTTAATGAAGGATCGGTTTTTACCATCCGACTACGAGCAACACCTGTACAATTTATACCACAATTGTTCGCAAGGTAATAGATCGGTGCATGAATACATAGCTGAATTCTTACGTCTGGCAGATCGCAATAATCTGCGAGAGTCTGAGAACCAACAAGTGCCACGATATTTGAACGGGTTGAGGGTCAATATACGTGATCGAATCGGTCTACAAGCAGTTTATACCATTGATCAGGCTCAGAGTATGGCGTTGCGAGCAGAGGAATTTGAAAAACAGAAGAGTGTGAGTAATTATCGGAGATCCACTCTAGAATATAATCCACCTGTTGACAAAGGTAAATCGGTAGGGCAAAATCTTACTCCTAATACCCCACCACCGCGACCACAACGGGTGCAGACAAGGCTGGGCAACGCAGTCGGTTCGAGCAACCAAACCCAACCTCGACCTAACAACAACAACCCCTATGCTAGACCAGCCCCAAATCTTTGCTATAGGTGTCACAAGCCTGGCCATCGATCTATCGTGTGCCCAGAACGCAAGCCGGTTGGAATAGTAGATGGCGTGGAAGAAGATGGTGAGTTCGAGCAGAGTCTTGAGGATGACAATCAGGAAGATTACAAGAGGGCAGAATTAGCTGAGGAAGAAGGGGATCGAGTCAATTGTGTAGTGCAACGTGTTCTATGTGCAGCGAAACAACTAAATCAGCGGAATAATCTATTCCGTTCTTACTGCTCCGTTAACAAAAAGGTGTGTGATTTAATTGTGGATAATGGTAGTTGCGAAAACTTTGTAGCTAAACGGTTGGTGGATTATCTGAAATTACCAGTGGAGAAGCATCCATTGCCGTACTTGATTGGATGGGTTAAGAAGGGACCGACGGCTAAAGTAACTGAACATTGCCGAGTGCCCCTCTCCATCGGGAAACACGATTCCAGCGAGATGCTCTGTGATGTTATTGATATGGATGCTAGCCACGTCTTATTGGGGAGGCCGTGGCATTATGATGTGGACGTTATTTATAGGGGTCGCGATAACTCGTGCATGTTTCAATGGGGAGGTCGAAAAATTATCATGCTTCCATCGAACGATCCCGTTCGGGAGACAAAGGCAGTTGATAGACCAGTATTTTCAATCTCTCAGTCAGAAGGAGAGTTCGTGAATGAGATGAAGTCGGCAGATGAGTGGTATATGATGAGCTTCAAGCTATTAGGGGTTCAAAATGAGCAGGATGACCACGAGTCAAAACCGGTGACTCCTGAGTTGGTGCAACCACTAATCGCTGAATTTAGCGAATTGTTGTCTGATGAACTACCCAACTGTCTTCCACCGATGACAAATATTCAGCATCACATTGATCTCGTGTCTGGCGCTAGCTTACCAAACCTTTCCCATTATCGAATGAGTCCTCAAGACTCTGAGGTGTTGCGGGAGAAAATAGAAGAATTGTTGCAGAAGGGATTTATTATAGAGAGTATGAGTCCGTGTGCAGTTCCAGTGCTACTCGTGAAGAAGAAGGATGGCAGTTGGCAAATGTGTGTTGATAGTCGGGCAATCAACAGGATTACCGTCAAATATCGTTTTCCCATCCCGCGACTTGATGATATGTTGGATATGTTGGAGGGCTCTAAGCTATTCTCGAAAATTGACTTAAGGAGCGGTTACCATCAAATTCGGATTCGACCAGGGGACGAGTGGAAAACATCATTTAAAATGAAGGATGGGTTGTACGAGTGGTTAGTGATGCCATTCGGACTATCAAACGCACCGAGCACATTTATGTGCGTGATGCATTAGGTATTAAGACCTTTTTGCTGGAAAATTTGTGGTGGTTTATTTTGATGATATATTGATTTATAGTAAGCATGAAACCGAGCATATGGATCATCTTCGCCAAGTATTAATTGTGTTGCGGGAGAATAAACTATTAATTAATTTGAAGAAGTGCACTTTCATGGCGAGAAGTTTGGTTTTCTTGGGGTTTGTAGTTGGTGCAGATGGGATTCAAGTTGATAATGAGAAGGTAAGGGCTATAAGGGAGTGGCCAACGCCTAAAACCGTTTCAAATGTTCGTAGTTTTAATGGACTGGCTACTTTCTATTGCCGATTCATTCGAAATTTCAGTACAATAATGGCGCCTATTACGCAGTGCATGAAGAAAGGGAAATTCCGTTGGGGCGAAGACGCGGACCATAGCTTTGCAGTGATCGAAAAGCTGAGTACTACACCAGTGCTTGCGTTACCTAGCTTTGCCAAAGTGTTCGAAGTAAAATGTGACGCAAGTGGAGTTGGCATTGGGGCGGTCTTATCCCAAGAGAGGAGGCCCGTTGCTTTCTTCAGCGAGAAGTTGAGCGATGCCCGTAAGAAGTGGAGCACTTACGATCAAGAGTTTTACGCAGTGGCTCGAGCCCTGAAGCAGTGGGAACATTACCTAATTCAGCGGGAGTTTGTGTTATGTACAGATCATCAGGCCTTGAAGTTTTTGAACAGCCAAAAAAATGTGGATAATATGCACGTGAGGTGGACGAATTTCTTGCAAAAATTCCCGTTCGTGATTAAGCATAAAAGTGGAGCTACGAATCGTGTCGCGGATGCCTTGAGTCGCAGGGCGACTCTACTTACAACTCTAAGCGAAGAGGTGGTTAGCTTAGACTATTTGAAGGAATTATATGAAGATGATGAGGATTTTGGCAAAATCTGGAGTGAATGTGTTGCAAAACAAACCCTTGATGATTATTACATCAGCGAAGGATTTTTATTTCGTGGTAATCAATTGTGCATTCCGAGAGCTTCTCTTCGCGAGAAGTTGATTCTTGATTGCACGCCGGAGGACTAGGTGGTCATTAGGGACGTGATAAGAAAATCTGCAGTGTAGAAGAGCGATTTTATTGGCCTCAACTGAAGAAAGACGTGGGAAAGGTGGTGGCAAAGTGCTATATTTGTCAAGTGTCTAAAGGCAAATCGCAGAACACCGGGCTATACACTCCTCTTTCTGTTCCTAGTGGTATTTGGGAGGATTATCTATGGATTTCGTGTTGGGGTTGCCTCGGACACAACGTGGAGTTGATTTGGTTTTTGTGGTGGTTGACCGGTTTTCCAAAATGGCTCATTTTATCCCCTGTCGAAATACATCGGACGCTTCGCACATTGCAAGGATATTTTTCCGGGACATAGTTCGTTTGCATGGCGTTCCAAAGACAATCACTTCTGATCGGGATGTAAAATTTTTGAGCCATTTTTGGATCGTACTATGGAAGATGTTCGATACTTCGCTGAATCGAAGTACCACGGCGCATCCCCAAACCGATGGGCAGACAGAGGTGACTAACTGAACACTAGGGAATTTAATTCGATGCATTTGTGGGGATCGACCTAAACAATGGGATCATGCTTTACCTCAAGCTGAGTTCGCTTATAACAGTGTCGTGCATACTGCAACAGGTGTGTCTCCTTTTTGTTTGGTGTATAGGGCTGTTCCGAAGCATGTGGTGGATTTAATACGACTACCTAAAGAGCATCGGGCTAGTGTTGCGGCAGAACGATTGGCTAATGAGGTTCATGACATTCAAGTCGAGGTTAAGGAAAGACTCGAGCAAAGGAATGCCAAATACAAGGCGGCTGCAGACAAGTTGCGTCGTTTGAAGGTTTTTGAGGTTGGTGACTCTATCATGGTGTTTTTTAGGAAGGAGCGGTTTCCGGCGGACACTTACAGCAAATTGAAACCGAAGAAGTATGGTCCTTTCAAAATTTTGCATAAGATCAATGACAATGCATATGTGATCGATCTTCCATCAACCATGGGCATTTCAAAAACTTTTAACATTGCTGACTTATATGAGTATCGTGAGAATGATCCACTCTATCCAGATATGAACTCAGAGTCGAGTTCTTTCAAAAAAGAGGGGATTGATAAGGGACGAGTAATTCATCAGAATTAGAGTCCTAACATGTTTAATATTTAGTTATTTCCAATATCCTATAGTTAGAGTCCTAGGATATTTTGAGTTCTATTTTATGGTAATTTTCTATTTTCTAGTTTAATTAGGATTTCTTGCTTTACGTATTATATATTGATGCAGTAGGTTTATTTTCTAGGACGTTAAATTTTTTCCTTATCAATATAATCGAGAGTTCTTTTCTCAACTTTTTGGTGGATTCCGGAATTTGTTTGTTCTACAGATTAATTCGTAGAAATTAATTATTTACCGTGCTTCCTTTCTGCGTCAGTCTGTTTCACCGTCAAGAAGCAACGGTCAACTGTAGAATTAACGCTGAATTTGAGATTTTTCTTTGCAAAAATTGCAGCCAGACCCCTTTATTCTTTCAAAATATTCTAAAAACCCATAAAATTTTATTCAACCCTAATTTCACCAATTAATCAATTTTGACAAACGACCCCGATTTTTGCCACCGTTATCGCTCATCGCCGTTGATTTTTCCTTTCTATTTTTTTTTCGACGTTGACTAGTTTTTTTGAATATTTTTTTTGCCGCCGCTCGTTTACCGATATTGAATTGCCGGTTAACAATTTTGACTTTTTATTTTTCGTGATTTTTTTTTTGGATCAACACAATATTATTATGTGTAACACAATGATGCTACTATATCAATATCTAGCATCATAATATTAAAATTACAAACTTCTAACAAGGTTTTTATCTAAAATTTTGGGGCCAAAATACAATTTAAAATTCTTCCTCTCAATGTTTTATTCGTGGAACCGCTTGCGCATCCCAAATTTCCTCCAAAAAAATATGAAGAAGATGAATTAGGCATGTGCATAATAATTGGGAAATGAGACAACCACTCTAGTGCAACGATATTTGGACCTAACACCGGCCATTAATTTTTTTTCCCTATCGTTGAGTTGCGTTGACTTTTTCCCTTTTCTTTTATTTTGACTTTTTGTATGACATTATTTTTCCCATCGGTTATCAACTTTGACTTTTTTTTTCAAAATATTTTTTCACGCTACTCAATAATTTAAATAAAAATAAAATAAAAATCAAGAAAAAAAAGTCAACGCAGTTAAATCGACACACTACATCGGTCAACAACGGGAAGAAAAAAATCAATCGAAAAAAGAGTCAACCTAGTTAAAAAGAAAGTCAAATTCGGATTAACCGATTTGAAAAATTGGGGTCATTGGTTAAATTGGTTAACTAATAAAATTGAGGTTAAATTAGGGTTGGATAAAATTTTAGGGGTATTTTGAATAGTTTGAAAGAATACATGGGTCTTATTGCAATTTTCTCAAAGAAAAATCCCACATTCAGCCCTAGTTCAACTATTTCTTCTTTACGGTCAAACGGACCGAGGGACTCAATGTGTTAAAATATAACAACAGTAGAGTGTATTTTGTTGATGGCGGTAAATGGAGGACAAAAAGTGAAAAACGTGCAAACTTGGATGACCAAAACTGTAATTATCCCGTAGTTTTCCCACAAAATAAATAAGGGTATAGCTGGAATAGGTATTTGAGGTGGAGTATGGTGAGTAATTTGGTGGAATTAGGGGTGCAAGTTGAAACAGAAGTTCCAATTTCAGTCAGTTCCGATTTTGGAACTTTTTTTTTTCATTCAGACTTCCAAAATTCCGATTTCCGAATTTTCCATTTTTTTAGATTGGAAGTGGAATTATATAAGAAAATTGTAATTTCCAATTTTCGATCCAATTTAATTTTCAAAATTAATTCCGAAAAATTCTGATTTTCTTTCGAAAAATAAACCTATATGATGAACAGGTGGCGGGGGCGGAATTGTGTGGGGCCAAGTTTTTGCTATTTTAAGAAAATTTTGAATCCGCAAGTGGGAATATTTCCAATTTTTTGTATTCTACTAGGTTTATGAGTTATTTCATTTTTTGCCTTTTTTTGGTAATTTTCTCGTTTTCCTAATTTGATTAGGGTTTTTCGTTTTCTTTAATATAAACTAGTACTACACCCGTGCGATGCACGAGGTAGCATTTCGAAAGGTGAAAAAGGAAAATATTCAAATACGTTATCAATAAAAATAGTAATAAAACAATATATAGTAAAAGTTATTAGCAAAACTAAATTGACAAAGGGCTATATGAACTTAAATCGTCATAATATGGATTGATTGTTAATGAAACGAAGTATATTGAATGAATAAAAAATTAATAGACGTGCCATACATGTATTCTACACCTGGAGCAATTGACGAACACCATTATTTAGTTCTTTAACAAAACCGATTAAAAATACGTATACAAAAATACATTTCATTTAAATGCATTTTGTAGTAACATAAAATTACCTAAATACAAACATCCATGAACCAATGTTTATAGTTGTATACCCGTAGTCGTAATCATAAAATACAAAAATTATAAACTACCATTGTCGTGATCGTACTAAAAAGATTTTAGTAATCGTAAGAAAAAATATATTATCATGTCCTTTCATTTGTAAGAGATTGAAAATTCGAGCACTGATGCTTTGCCTCTGGAGGCGCTTGTCGAAGTCAAAATTTGAACGCCTTGCTGCCTCTTGCTCCTTTTCCTCTTGGCAAATGCATCCCCAATAAAATCAAGATTGATATCTGGAGAAGCCCTGGCAAAGTATTATACGGGTGAGTTAGGCCTTTTTAAGTTTTTCAGGATTCTAAGTCATTATTAGATTTAAACTTGAAACACGTTAAATAGAAACAAAAATATTCTAATGCAGTTACTTGCTCGACCTTAAAGAAAACTAAAATAACAAATTGTACGATGAAATTACTAATTGAATATTATAGCTTTTCAAATGTCAAACATTTGAAAAAACATGAATTAAAATGAAACCCATCTTTGTGAAAATCTTAATTGATTCCCAAAATTTGGTTCTAATGTATATCATATAACCAAAAATACTAATATGAACTTTGAACTGTGCAGTGGGATTCAAAGATGTAATTCGCTTTATAGAAAAAAATGGAAATAAACTTTCAAATGTATCGAACAAAAAAGATCCTGAAACTATAACCATTTTGTTCTCTCACTCACATTTAAACTAATGTGTTCTCTTTCAAAACAATAGATATATAATCACATTATTTACCCTGTTACTTAAACTTCAAACAACAAAAGGGAAAGGCATAATCAAAATGACTTTCGTTTTCCAAAACAAATAAAAGGGATATTAAAATAAAATCTATCGGTCAATGTGGAACATATTCAAAATAGGCATGTAATTTCTAATTTCTTAATTTGTAATGAAGATGTAGTACATCGAAAAAATCGAGTTAATTATTTACATTTGTATGTAAATCACGGATAGTCAACATACCCGTGTTTGTAAAGTATGCACGTCTGTGTAAACCAACATTTCTCCCAAATCTGATCAAATTGATTTCAATTATTGGGCCACAGTAACCTTTTTCACCACCATAGAAATCGTCAGCTTAAGAAACATAATTTCAATCTATAAACCAAACATTCTCAAAATATTTTAACACAACTAAAGCTAGGTTTAAAATACAGAAAAGAGTATTACATTTTTTGGCAACAGAGTATTAGGTAATGCCTTTCTTGATTCCGCCACATCACATATCTGTCTCATCTGCTTCCCCACAACCTTTTAGCACGTGGCTATAGCCCGTCTTTTGTTAAATCATCAATAAATAAAATTGAAGACTGATATGCCTAATTGGGCCAACCCAATGGGCCTACAATTTCCTTACATACCGGGCCACGAGCCCAATATCCAAGACCATTATCACCGAGGCCCAATCACCTTCAAGTAAGGTTTGGGCCCGACAATCTCAACTAAGCTATAAATAAAGGTTTGAACTCATTCCTTAAGGTACGTCCTATTAACTGAGCAATACTATTAACTGTATTCTTTGGACTATTTCTATGATCAGCACGTCTGACTTGAGCGTCGGAGGGGTTTCCGCCGGATCAACCCCCGGCTTAGCTTACGTGTTCTATGATCGCAGGTATCTCAAGGTCATCAAGCTCGTGAGCCAGTGATCCACTATGCTCTTCCAGCTCATCATAATTCAACTCTCTAAGGTGATCTAACTTTAGCATCATCATTTTGGCGTCGTCTGTGGGAAGGCAAACACAATCATGTAGCGCACATGATGGCCTTGAGACATCCGCTCAGGGGAGTGTGACACTACTAACAACCTTCGACCTCGTGGAGGCTCTGGCTTGTCACATCCTCCTCCCCATGCTCGGGATCCACTACGAGGCCTTTCTCGGATGTCCCACTAGATCCTCAACAAGATTCACTTCTTCCCGCCCCTCGATCGGTTCAAACAACCGAGGAGACCCTTCAACGCTAGTAAGGGTTATCGACTCCCTGGGGGCTTACTTCTGCCCCCAAAATATTTCGCTCGCCAAGGGTTATCGACTCCCTGGGGGTATACAGTGCCCCCAAAACATTTCGCTCGCCAAGGGTTATCGACTCCCTGGGGGCTTACATCTGCCCCCAAAATATTTCGTTCGCCAAGGGTTATCGACTCCCTGGGGGTTTATAGTGCCCCCAAAATATTTCGTTCGCCAAGGGTTATCGACTCCCTGGGGGCTTACCTCTGCCCCCAAAATATTTCGTTCGCCAAGGGTTATCGACTCCCTGGGGGCTTACTTCTGCCCCCAAAATATTTCGTTCGCCAAGGGTTATCGACTCCCTGGGGGCTTACCTTTGCTTCCAAAATATTTCGTTCGCCATGGGTTATCGACTCCCTGGGGGTTTATAGTGCCCCCAAAATATTTCGTTCTCCATGGATTATCGACTCAATGGGGGCCTACCTCCACCCCCCCTCGAACGGTTCAGATAACCCAAGAGGACCTTTAGCGTATGATCGCCGAACCTTCAACAAGATCAACTTCTACTTGCTCCTCTAACGGTTCAAATAACCGATAAGGACCTTCAGCGTACGACCGCGAAAAGTTTCAACTCGTGTTGCCACTGAAGCAATGGCACAACCATGCGCATCCATCTCAGACCATAGGTCTCGAGCGCCTCATCCTAAAGTGGAGGGCTATCCCATCCCAAGGTTGGCATTACCCTTACCTTTCAACCCCAAGTGGGTGCACATCTCATCTCAAGAGACGAGTATAATCTCCCTACTAAAAAAATAGAACATCCCAAAGGGGTGAACATTAACCACCTAAAAAAAAGGAGAAGAAAGAAAAAGAAGAAAAAAGAAGAAAAAAGAAGAAAAAAGAAGAAGATGAAAAGAAGAAGATGAAAAAACAAAAGAAGAAGAAGAAAAAAAAAAGAAGAAGATGAAAAAAAGAAAAAGAAAAAAGAAGAAGAAGATAAATAAAAGAAAAAAAAAAAAAAAAGGGAAGAAGATGCAGCCAAGCCGCGCGCGAGCCAAGCCACGCGCGCCCTCATTCAAAAAAAAAAAAAAAAAAAAAAAAGCAGCCGAGCCGCGCGCCCACTCCAAGCCGCGCGCGCGGCTCCATTAAAAAAAAAAAAATGCAGCCAACCGACTGCGCGCCCCCTCCAAGCCCCGCGCGCGCCTCTATCCAAAAAAAAATTAATAATATTGCAAAGCGCGTGCTCACACGCACCTGGGGGGGCAGCAGTTGCGCGCGCCTTCCCAAGGCCACCTTGGAGCGCGCGCTCCCATCAGATCGCGTGCAACTTTTACTACTCTCCACCAAATTGCGCGTAGATTTTGACGCGCTTCACCAAATTGCAAGAGAATTTCAACGCGCTCCACCAAATTGCGCGAGCTCTTTAACGCGCCTACCAAATCGCATTCGCTATCAAATGGATAAATTAAAAATATTATTTCTCCGCGCCATGCCAACGGTTAACGCAAGACTACAACACCGATCTACTCTCGACACGATCCGGTACCCTTTTCGACCTGACTCCCACATCGACTCGAGAGTGGGGGGCTTGCAAGACTCCCACGAGGAGCAAACTCGTTGATCATATAACCCGTTGCGAGACAACTCCCACGAGGAGCCAACTCGCTCGGTCCTACAAACCCGTTGCGAGGCAACTCCCACGAGGAGCCAACTCCCTCGGATCTACAATACCACAGCGAGATAACTCCCACGAGGAGTCAACTCCCTCGGATCTACGAAACCACAGCGAGATAACTCCCACGAGGAGACCACTCGCCCCGTCCTACAACCCGCAGTGAGACAAATCCCACGAGGAGCCAACTCGCTCGGTACCACAACCCGCAGCGAGACAACACCCTCGAGGAGCCAACTCGCTCGGTCCTACAAACCCGTTGCGAGGCAACTCCCACAAGGAGCCAACCCCCTCGGATCTACAATACCACAACGAGATAACTCCCACGAGAAGACCACTCGCTCCGTCCTACAACCCGCAGCGAGACAACTCCCACGAGGAGCCAACTCGCTCGACACTACAAATCCGTTGCAAGGCAACTCCCACGTGTAGCCACCTCGCTCGATAATTAGACTCGTTGCGAGACAATTCCCACGAGGAGACAAATCGCTCAGAGCAACCTCTATCCACACGCTCCTCAGTCGCGCGTCATCCAATGCTCCTACAACTTCGGTGCGAGACAACTCCCATGAGAAGACAACTCGCCCGAAATTCCCTATATAATCGCAAGCTCAAGTTAGCACGATTACAACCCTAGAAACACTTAGATATATTATGGGAATCTATATAGCCTGGCCAGCTTGATTACTCAAATTTATCTACTTGTTTTCGATGGGTCATTCATTAAAATGTGGCCACGGTCCAAACACACTTACGACCCACGAGGTTCAACAAGGGGTACGATCCCCATAAAAAAAATAAAAAATCTTGAGAGCCTGATCCCCTCCTCAAGTACATCACGCACAAGGCTATATGTAAACACATACAAGCAACGCGTTAAAACATTGACATTGTCGATAAAAATAAAAAGGGCACAATTCCCGAGGCAGCCACGGGCACGCTTCCCGAGGCGCGCGCGGGCACGATTCTCGATATGCTATGTTATGCTATGATATGCTATGCTACGATATGCTATGCTATGCTATGATATGCTATGCTTTCGCATATGCTATGCTATGCTATGCTATGCTATGCTATGCTATGCTATGCTATGCTACGATATGCTATGCTATGCTACGATATGCTATGCTATGCTATGATATGCTATGCTATGCTATGCTATGATATGTTATGCTATGCTATGCTATGCTATGCTACGATATGCTATGCTACGATATGCTATGCTATGTTATGCTATGATATGCTATGCTTCAGCATCTGCTATGCTATGCTATGATATGATATGCTATGCTTCCGCGCGCTCCGCATCCGCATATGCGCATGCGTTCCAAATCCGCGCTCTAGAGTGGGGGGCTTGCGAAACAACCCGCTGCGAGACAACTCCCATGAGGAGCCAACTCTCTCGGTACTACAACACGCAGCGAGACAACTCCCATGAGGAGCCAACTCGCTCGGTACCACAACCCGTTGCGAGGCAACTCTTACGTGGAGCCAACTCCCTCGGGTCTACGAAACCACAACGAGATAACTCCCACGAGGAGACCACTCCATCCTATAACCCCTAGCGAGGCAACTCCCACGAGGAGCCAACTCGCTCGGAACTACTACCCACAGCGGGACAACTCCCACGAGGAGACCACTCGCTCCGTCCTATAACCCGTTGCGAGGCAACTCCCATGAGGAGCCAACTCCCTCGGGTCTCAAACCCACAGCGAGATAACTCCCACGAGGAGACCACTCGCTCCGTACTACAACCTGCAGCGAGAAAACTCCCACGAGGAGCCAACTCGCTCGGTACTACTAACCCGCAGCGAGACAACTCCCACGAGGAGCCAACTCGCTCGGTACCCCAACCCGCACCGGGACAACTCCCACGAGGAGTCAACTCGCTCGGCACTATAAATCCGTTGCAAGGCAACTCCCACGTGCAGCCACCTCGCTCGATAATAAGACTCGCTGCGAGACAACTCCCACGAGGAGATAACTCGCTCAAAGTGACCTCAATCCGTACGCTCCTCAATCGCGCGTCATCCAATGCTCCTACAACTTCGCTGTAAGACAACTCTCTCGAGGAGACAACTCGCTCGCAATTCACTACACAATAGCAAACTCGAGTTAGCACGATTACAACCTTAGAAACACTTAGAGATATTATGGGAATCTATATAGCCTGGCCATCTTGATTACTCAAATTTCTCTACTTGTTTTCGACGGGTCCTTCATTAAAACGTGGCCACGGTCCAAACATACTTACAACCTACGAGGTCTAACAAGGGGCACGATCCCCATAAAAAAAAATCTTGAGAGCTTGATCCGCTCCTCAAGTACATCACGCACAAGGCTATATGTAAACACATACGAGCAACGCGTCGAAACATTGACAATGTCAATAAATAACAACTCCCACGAGGAGATTACTTGATCCGTGCTACTACATTATTGCGAGACAACTCCCACGAGGAGATAACTCGATCAACTCTATTACCCCGCGACGAGACAACTCCCACGAGGAGATAATTCGCTATTACATCGTCGCGGAACAACATCGACGACTCAAGTAACTTTCATCGCGACAACTTGGTCGCGCTACGCGCCAACGCGCCATCACACTCCTCCGACACACGCTCCAACACGTTTTCGCACACCATCAGGCCATATGCCAAAGAGCGACCACTACAATTTTTATTCTCGACACGATCGAGAACCCATTTCAACATGGCTCTCACATCGACTCGAGAGTGGGGAGCTTAATGATATGCCTAATTGGCCCAACCCAATGGGCCTACAAATTATTTACCTACTGGGCCACGAGCCCAATATCGAAGACCACTATCACCGAGGCCCAATCACCTTCAAGTAAGGTTTGGGCCCGACAATCTCAACTAAGCTATAAATAAAGGTTTGAACTCATTCCTTACGGTACGTCCTATTAACTGAGAAATACTATCAACTGTATTCTCTGGGCTATTTCTATGATCAGCACGTCTGACTTGAGCGTCGGAGGGGTTTCCGCCGGATCAACCCCCGGCCTAGTTCACATGTTCTATGATCGCAGGTATCTCAAGGTCATCAAGCTCGTGAGCCAGTGATCCACTCTGCTCTTCCAGCTCATCCTGCTCTAGCTCTATCTCGATATATATCTATATATATATATATATATATATATATATATATATATATATATATATATATATATATATATATATATATATAGATAGATAGTTGCTCTAGGGTTTATTTTTCAGCATCTTTAATTATCAATAAAGTTTATGAGTTTTCTCTCAATTATTTGGTGGATTCCAGAGTTATCGTGTTCTATAGGATTAATTCGTTGCAATTAATTCTTTTACCGTGCTTCCGTTCTGCGTCACTATAAATAATTTATACTATATAATACATATTTTAAGTTTTTCTTCTTTTCTGAAATAGTAATTTGATTTAAGTTTTGTTTTAGGATTTTGACGTATTGAATTGTTGTTAAAAGTTTTATTGGATATTATGATGTGGTGTATTTTTATTTATTTTTTTAAACTGAAATTTAGTATTTATTAGTTTTACTTTTATTGACATCGATATTCTTATTTTTGGAAAATTATGAAAGTTTCAAAAAGTTTCGCTAAGTTTTGAAATTTTAAAACTTATTTGATTTTTGATTCTGAAAATTTTGAAACTGAAATTTGATTTGATTTTTGTACTTCCAAAAAAATTGGAAATTTTCCGAAAAGCCTAATTCCCATAGGATTTATTCAACTTTGAGACCTAGATGAAATCCATATAGTCTCACCCCTTTGAATAACTTCAGATTCCTAATTGCATATGGATAATCAACAGCTATAATATTTAAAGGCGACGATTATATGCAATCCAAAAATTGCTTAGGGGAAGACCAAATCTAATTTTTCACCAAATGAATTACTAAAAGGCTATTATACCTTTACTAAAATACAAAATCCAAAATTACAAAATTCCACAACTTTCTTTGTGCAAGACCACACCAACCAAAATCCATTTTATCTTCCTTACAAACCCATTTCACACAAATTCTTCATCTTCTCCAAAAATTCTCAACACTCAAAACCCTCTAATCTTACTAAAACATGCAAATGGATAACATTATGGAGTCACGAGACATCACTGTGGAGAATTCTATAGACTAAATAGAAAACAAACTATGAATGAATGTTTTTTATAGTTAGGTGATCGATTTTTTAAGTTTCCGAAAAAACAAAATTCGCGCAGTCAAAATTCGACATATACATGTCGATTTTTGTCACAAAATTCTACATTTAGACGTTGATTTTTTAGCAAGAAAACGACATCAACTCTAGATGTCGATTTTTTGGCGAAAAATTGACATGTATATGTCGAATTTTGTTGCAAAAAACGACATGTACATGTCGAATTTTCGCCAAACGATCAACATCTAGATTTTTGCCAGATGTCGATTTTTCAACAAAAACTCAACATGTACAGGTCGAATTTTCTTCTTTTTCTTCATTTTCTTCTTCTTCTTCTTCTCCTTGTTCTTCATCTTCTTCTTCTTCTTCTTCTTAATGCTCTTTTTCTTCTTCTCCTCCTCCTTCTCCTCCTTCCTTTTTTCTTCATCTTCTTCTTCTTTTCCTCTTCAAGCACCGGCGGTTGGGCGGCGGCAATTCTTCTTTTATCCCGGTAGAGCATTCCTTCTCGTTTTTCATTTTCTCTCTCTCTCTCTTTTTTTTTCTTTTTTGGTCTTGCAATAGCAATTAGGCATTTTTTAACTTTTTTGAATTAATAATATCAAAATCAATTTTTATTGGGGTTATATTTCTAATTTTCAGTCTTGCTCTTAGTAAATTTATTTATATTTTGGTCTTGCACATAAAGTAGGTCTTTCCCTTAGAAATTTTGAGATTGCAAATAGGTGCAGTTTATTTTAAATTAATTAAATTACATACAAAGAATTAAATCAACCGTCTTCACTAAAATCTCCATTATAATCCTTCTCAAAATACAAATCCACAAGCCGGAATAATCTTCGCCGGCACGGCCAATCCTCCGCCGCCGATATGTTTCTATCAATTTTGGTTCGTCGACGGACGACGATGAAAGAACAATTACTTGCATCCATCGAAGGCCACAACAACCGTCACACCCGTAGTAGCTCCGGCAACAGCCGCAATGGCGATTTCAGTAGTATGCGGCGGCGGCGGCGGCGGAACTCGATTAATTCGGCAACCACCTATGTGTATATATGCATTCATTCTGTCATAGCAATTTACTGTTTCTGGTTAGATAATGCCTCAGATTTATTATGAAGTATTATCTCCTTTTGGGATTTGTTGAGGAAATTAAAATAATTTGTGAGTTTATTATAGGGCAAAGGACAGTTTACACCCCTGTACTATGAGAGTTGTACCACTTTGCCCCCTGTACTATAAAACGTCCCAATTACCCCCCTCCGTTTAACTTCTGTTTGTGAAAGCTGACGTGGCACTTTGACTTTATTGCTTATAGCCGTTTTTGTACCGTTGGATATTTTATGACGATTTTACCCCTTCATTCAAGTATATATATGTGTGTGTGTTGAAGTCCTTTTCACAAGCTCATTTTTTCCTATTTTTTTGCTAAATTGCTGCATTTTTGGTCAAGTCTTTTTGCTCCATCTTTTTTGGGTTTTTTTTTTCTCAATTTTATTTTCTCATTTTTTCCTCATTATTTAACGATTGAAAAACCATTGTTTTTTTCTTAAAGAAATTATTAAAATGTCCGGTAGCAGCTCAAATACCGAATTTTTTTGTATTTCATGTTACAAAGTCTATGCATTATTTGTCTCGTTTTTTAAGAACAACATGTAAATGCCAAAAAAATGCAGTAATTCGAACAACTTGGACAATCAACAACCCAGGTAGAAGATTTGCAGGCTGTCTAAATTGGGATGTAAGTTATTTTTCATAGCACATTCATTTACATTTTCATTGAAAAATCACATATCTATCTGTGTACAATCTAATACACATTTCTCGACAGAAGCCACATGGTTGCAAATTTTTTGAGTGGATTGAGCCTCCAATTTGTCTAAAGGGACTAAAGATTGGGCAAGGATTTCATCGATTCTTGGATCAAAAGAATGAAAAGATCAAGATACTAGAGGCTGAGAATGAAAAATTAAAGTTGAACAATTAGGAAGTTCATGAAATTGCTCTTAATATGACAAGAGCAAACAAGGAAATGATGAGCAGAATTCATACTTTAGAATTTAAAGTGTCCATGTACAATAAGATATTTAGAATTGTCAAGACGTTTGTAATATTTATATGCTTCATAGTCCTATGTAAATGGGTTACGAAAAACTCTGAAAATAAAAAAGAGGGTCCTTTGTACCTACACTAAACTATTTCAATGAAGTTGCAATTTTCTCAAGCATAAGTACATAGCCACCAATTAAGTTCACATCCTCAAAATACAAGTCAAAATACTTCAGTCACCAAAATACATTAATGAACACTTCCAAAATACATCAAAGATTTAATAATCACCAAAATACATCAAAATGTTTTACAACTGCCAAAATGCATTAAGTACCAAAGAAACAGTAAAGACAAAAAAGATTCAAAAAATTACACAAAATACCAAGCTTTTTAGGATTCCCCAATATCAGTGATGACAGCAAATCTGTTTGAATTTGATTTTTTTGAACTTGACCTGTTGGAGAACAATACACTTCCAAACCTTGTGTTGTGCACTTGCATCTATATGAATGCACATTATATGAGAAAAATGTCCAACATTAATTCAGTAAACAGTAAACATATACATAAACAATAAACATATGCACGAAAAAAAAAAAGAATAATAGTTGAATATATTCATTACCTGTATATCTCCACCATCTGAAAAGTTATTAACCTGAACATGTGACCTATTATTCTCTCCACTTTGTATTGGATGTCTGAATTGATTAAACATTCCGTTTCCATTCCAATTTCCAACTCCCCCTTGTGGACCATTTGCATTGCCTCTTCTACATGTGCCTTTTTTACCCCTAACAGGTTGTGTGGATGCAGAAGGCCTACTACTATTTTGTCCAAGTTGCATTGCAGGCCTGTTACTTTGGCTTTGGCCAGGTTGTGTAGTTGCAGAATGTGAAGTCGTTGCACCAGTGGTTGTTCCATTATTTTGCACAGATGTTCCCTAAAAAAATATATAAGTTAAGACACTCATCAATTGAAATACCATAGTAAATTAATAAGTATGTACTACCTAGCACATCACCTTATTTCTTTTTATTCGTTTCTTTCTTGGTTGTTCTGGAGGGGGCTTTTTGCATCTTCGTATGTTATGAGTAATGTCACCACAATTTGAACAAGCTTGTACAACTCCTCTTCTTGTTACTTTGCCATCAATATTGATCTCATCCAACCCTTTCTTTCTCATTTTTTTGGGCCTACCAGTTTGCTTTTTGAAAGAAGGGGGCAGAATTGAAAGTGCTTGATCTTGGTTAGGTAAGGCTGACCACTGTTCGTGGTCTGTCACAGGATTCATTATGTGACTGTAAGATTTTTTATAGTATTCAACAGAGTAATAGAAGCTCACAAAGTCATCTGGCTCTTTGTGTTCATTCAGAATAGCACAACATGCATGTCCACATGGGATCCCGGTCATATCCCATTCTTTACAGCTACATTTCTGTTTTTTTAAATCAACAGACCAAGCTTTTGATCCTTTAGTAACTTCCCACAAACCCTCTGCAGCCATAAAGCATTCAAAGTCAAGTGACTTGACTTTTGTGTTGTTTAGTTTATCTCGTATCCTAGGACGGTATTTGGAGAAATTTATTGAAGATCCCACTATGTCTATCAAGGCATTCAAGAATTTGGTTAGGAAAGAGGTCATGATTTATGCACATAGGAAAAAACTGTACAGGGCCAAAAGAAAAGCAATTGAAAAAATTCAGGGCAATGTATATGAACAATATTCCAGAGTACGCCAGTATTGCCATGAAATTTTGAAAACAAATCCTGGTTCAACTGCAATTGTTAAGGTTCAAGGGCCTCCTTTGTACAGAGAACTTAGATTTCAAAGAATGTTTGTACTGTACGATGCACTTAAGAAGGGTTTTGTTGAGGGGTGTAGACCAATTATAGGACTTGATGCATGTTTTCTCAAGAGTCCTTTTAAGGGACAACTTATGGCTGTTGTTGGTAGAGATGGAAACAATCAAATGTTTCCTTTGACTGTTGCAGAGGTGGAGACTGAGTGTAGAGAGAGTTGGAGCTGGTTCTTAAATCTAATGATTCACTCTTTTGGCAGTTTTGACGTAACTAGATGCACATTTATTTCTGATAGGCAGAAGGGTTTAGTTGAAAGTTTCCATTCAATCATGCCACACACTGAACACAGATTTTGTGTGAGGCATTTGTATGCAAATTTTAAACTGAGATTCAAAGATAAAGCTTTCAAAGATATAATGTGGAGTGCAGCTTGTTCTTATTCTGAGGAAGACTTTACCAAACACATGAATGAGTTAAAGGCTTTATCAAATGAGGCATATGAATGGTTGATGAACATCCCTACCCCTCAATGGTGCAAGTTTTCTATGTCACCAAGGCCTAAGTGTGTCATGTTAAGCAACAATCTATGTGAATCATTTAACAACTACATCAAAGAAGCAAGAGAGATGCCTATTCTTACAATGATGGAAGCTTTAAGAAGACAGTTGATGTGCAGAATTCAAATCAAGAGGCAGTGGATAGAAAAGTTCAATGGTAAAATCGATTTGCAAGGTAAGTGGAATTGGCACTGTAGTTCTGAAAGGATCTAGGACACATGTGAGGCTCACCTTTGATAGTCTTGATTTGATATGTAGATGATTTACCCATCAAACTTGCGTGTATCCTCCACCCACATTTATTTTTACAACATGCTGTCACTCTTGTTCTCTCATTTTTTTTCAACTGTGAGTTCAAATCCCTTCTTAACTGAAAACTGCCTCAAAGCTTTTCTATAAACTGCAGAGTTGGCAAAAACAAGACCTACTTCGTGCTTTGGATCGATTAGATCAGTCCCTTCATTAAACTCTGGAAATTTCTCTCCCATATACTCATCATCAGAGTCACTAGGTTCTGACAAAAATTCGGGATTACTCTGAATTTCTTTTTCACCAGTATTAAATGCAGGCTCATTGTTTGAGACTCCATCAATTACTCTATGAGTTGCAGCTATATTATTTTCTAAAGGATACTCACTGTCACTCAAGGTGTCACCTTCAGCAAAGTATTCAAAGTCAGACATGCTATCATCATCAGTGTCACTATCGTCACAATCTATGTTTGCATCATATGAAGGATCACTATCAGTTTCCTCCCCAAAATCCAAGTTAGTTCCCAAATTATTACTAACTCCTAACTCAGTTTGAACCCCCAAATCAATTTCAACTCCCATATCATTTCTAACCCCTAAGGCATTATTATCTACTTCATACGATGACAATACAGATAGTGATGCTTCAATGTCAACAGTATCAATGAACATATCAACCTCATACACTTTAGCAGCAGCAAATATTTTGAACATCTCCATAACACCAACATCATCACCAATAATTTTTAATTCATTTTTCTTGGGCAGTTTATACCAAACTACAGTATTCACGGGATATTTCATTTCTTTAACACTGCCTAGTATTTCAAAATATGACATTAAGTCAGGATCAACATTTTCCTCGAAATGAACATTACCCCCAACATATGTGAAGTCTGAATCAGATAATGTCCCTCCATGATGAAATCTTATGGTGTAAAATTGATCAAACATGTGTTTCCTGCACAAAAATCAACAAAACTGAAATTTTAAAAACAATACCAAAAGAAAATACCTACAATTACAACATCAATCATAAAAATGAAAAAATTCCCAAAAAATAAATACAGTTGTAAAAATCAAGTAAACCCTAAGTTTAATTCATTCACAATTTCTTATCAAAATCGACAAATACATCAAGTATTATACAAATACTAAGTTTCACACAACAAACCCTCAATCAAAATTCAACCCCTAAACCCTTAAACGAAATTACAAACAAAGACGAGAAAAACCCAAGAAATACGACTAACCTTTGCCACAGGTCTTCAAATGTCTTCTGTCCGAATTTTCGTCGGTTAATTAGCTACCAAATGTTCGATGATGTTTGATTTTTAGACGATGGCAAGATTCTAAGAAGAACAAATCACATTTTTTTCCCAGAGTGTTTTCTGCTTTGTTATGGTGTTCTCGTAAGTGAAATTGTGAGATAGTGGAGAAGGAAAGGTGGGTCAGCATACTATTTTACACTGATAAGGGCAGATATGTAATTGCACCTTTAAACTAACGGTGTTAATAATTTAACGTTTGACCACAAATAAAAAGGGGGTAATTGGAACGTTTTATAGTACAGGGGGCAAAGTGGTACAACCCTCATAGTACAGGGGTGTAAACTGTCATTTGCCTTTTATTATACTAAAATGATTTGTGCAGGCACATATTAAACAGTCAGGCACATTTTTTACCAATTTTCAAAAAACAAAAAGTAAAAAACTCAACAACTCTCTCTACCCTTTCGATTTTCTTTCGCAAAGCCCGTGCAAATCGTCAACAGATCGGAGGTAATTTTTACGTTTTTACGATCCTCTTGTTATGTAGATTACGAATCCGAAAAAAAAACGAAAAAAATCGAAACTTGGCAACGCTCGCCTGAATTTACGCGAGCGCATCCACTGCGCTCGCGTAAATTCAGGCGAGCGTTTAAATATTTTTTTTTTATATAAATTTATTTCTTAAAAAAATCGGTTTTTTGGGTTGCTCGCGTGGATTTACACGAGCGCATCCACTGACTTCGCGAGAGTCCACGCAAACACTAAGATGTGTGTGCTATAAATTTCCGACAGAAGGAAATAATCAATCAACT